>JAOUQT010031563.1:0-11413 GCA_025769995.1 Xyliphius kryptos
TTTAGTGTGGGAGGTTTCATGGCTAAATTGGACAAGCCTGGTGTCCAATCTTCATTAATTGCACATTGCACCAGTAATCTGCTTTCACACCAACTACCTGCATGTCTACTTTGACCACATCTACATTGACCACAGCTCTGGTCTTCCTCTCTGCCTCCTGCCTGGCAACTCCATTTCTAACATCCTCCTACCATTATATCCACTGTCCCTCCTCTGCACATGTCTAAACCATCTCGAACGGCCCTCTCTAACTCCCAATTTTCCAACCTGTGCTGTTCCTCTGATTTTCTCATTCCTAATCCTGTCCGTCCTGATCACTCCTAATGAGAACCTCAACATCTTACGTTCTGCCACCTTCAGCTCTGCTTCCTCTCTCTAATTCATTGCCACTGTCTCCAAACCATACATGTCTGGTTTGACTACTCTCTTATAAACCTTTCCTTTAACTTTTGCTCCAACCCTTTTGTCACACATCACTTTATCCACTCCATCCTGCCTGTACTCTCTTCTTCAACTCTTTTCCACACTTTCCATCTTCTTGGATAGTTTATTTTAAGTATCTGAATTCCTGAACCTTTGTGACCACTTCTTTATGTAGCCTGACTGTTCTACCTGCCTCCCTTTCATTCAAACGCATGTATTCTGTTATACAAATGTTGACTTTAATTTAATAGTGGAATCCTCCTCTTCAATTACTTACATTGGGGTTTTGTTTTTCTGAAAAAGCAATTAAGAAATGGGTTAAATCAAGTGTGCTTGAGCATGGAAAACAAAACTTTGCAGGACTTCGGCACTCCAGGACCAGGATTGCCTACCCCGACATAGACACATGGTTTGTGTGGGTAAAGCCCAGAAGGCAGGATTTTATTGCGTAATCACCATGCGCTTGGGTGTGCTCCCTTCTTTGTTTACATTGCGTGCGTCATAACTTATTAAAGCCCACAAAGGCCCAGACATTGATGCTTATTTCATAAATAAAGTTATATATTTATTCCACATTTTGTACCAAGTTAGTCAAGACATTATTGAATCAGGAAATATAGACTATGGCTGATTTTTAATTTTCTGTATTCATGCAGACATTAGAAAAAATAAAAAGGCAATTCTTTGTTTTTATCACTTTTTCATAAACATAAATTCAAGCTATATGATAAAATTAAAGGTTTTAATGTAAATAAATCTTTAGTCCCAAGTGTTTACTTAAATTTAGGCCATGAATAATCATTGTGGAATATGTAGAGCTTTAAATATCTAATGTTAAAGGGAAGTAGTAAAAACGCTTTAAAATGTGTTGAACATGTGTGAACATTTGCACCCTTCATTCATTTTAAAAAGTGAGTGTGTAGGAGGAGAGCAGCTGATTTCACTGTGCTGTTTCTCTGCACATTACAGTCATTTAAAAGATGCGTCAAATAGGAGTTTATTTAAGTTAACAAACTATTGAAAATAAAGAGTATCCTGAGAAAACCCCACTCATTGTTAGAATATTTCCTCATATACTTTCCTGGTTTGGGAGATGCCTTTGATAAATGTTCTTTATTTTTCCATTTCATTTGAATTTAACATGCATCTTATAAGCGTGCCTTATTTTAGTAGTTTTAATAAATTTACATGCAATTTTTAGGTGTGCCTTATTTCCTTTTATTAAATAGCATGTGTTGAATTACAGTGCTTACTCCCATTTTGTTTGAGACATGTCATGTGAACTTTGTTTGTCAAGACAGGCATTGGTTGGGCTGATGCTCCTTGCGGGTCCCGACACGGGGGCAAAGTTTCTTTGTCTCGCTGTATAGTAAATTTCTTGAGTTAGAAGATTGGCAGGATTGGCATTCTCATCGGGTGTGTTTTTATCTGTTTTCTTATGCCAAATAAACTTTACCATGCAGTCTGATGTATGTGAGTTTGATCTTGTTGCAATACTATAATTGTTGAGTTTACAGTTTAGAGTAATTTAATTTAAAGCAAAGCAGTATGTATTAAGAACACTGACAGTTCCCTTTACAGTTTGTCCTTTAGTTTATAACTCGTTTGCTTGAATGTATGATTGTATCCTTGTAACTGGTGTGTGACCTGCAGCTGGCAACATGAGGTTGTGTTTGCTTCTGTATGGGTGGATGGACTTCTTAAAATGATTCACACCCACTAAGTTTCTAACTAAATAATAATAATTAAGTAGAAACAAATAAACATTGATTTTATACACTTAGAAGGTAGATTAATTAACACTAAAGGTATTAAAACATGGGTATTAACAGTAACAATAGGCTGTGGTTGGCGGTTTATTAGTCCTAAGAATTGTTTATTCTGCATTGTTCAGAATTAGAGCCATCAGCTCTAATCAGATCTGATTTAAAGATGGGTTTTTTTGCAACCCCTACTGATTTCGATTTGCTATATGGCAGGGGATAGTTTGTGGGTGACCACATGTGGTTCTCTGTATCGGGGCTGGAGTTTATGTGCCATTTTCTGTTCTGTTTTTGGAGTGTTTCCCATTTGGACAAAAATGTAGTACAACACCTTGTCTCCAACTTTAAGCTTATCATAATGCCTTTTTTCATAATTGGCTTTATGTCTTTCAGCACTTTTATCAAGATGCTGTCGAGAAAATGTAAATATGGTTTGAAGGTGACAGTAAAGGTCTGACACATATTGTCAGTGCATGCCATGGCTCGGCTAGTGTCATCGGGCTGGTATAGCAGGTGCAGAGGGAGAGTCATCAGAATTGAAAAAGGCAGGAGAAAGAGATACAATACCAGAAGGTAGTGTATCGGGTTAATGGAGTGCAGCGCGGGCACGAGTGATAATGTATAGTATAGTGGAAGGCAGTTTAGGGTCAGATCAAAGTCCCAGGGAATGCCCTGTACAGCTCCATGCTTTGCCAATGTCTTAGCTTGGTCATTAAAAAAATTATTTTGTCCTGGTTTTATGAGTGCTCTTTAAACTTTTTCCAATAGACATAAATGTCATATGTGTCTATAAGCTATTCACATGCCATGAACAGCACTTTATATTTTACTGGCTTTTTACCATTGCTTTTACATAGCATCAGATCGAAGGGAAAACTTAGTCGAGCATAGTTTGAGTTGGTACAAATGACTAGGTCTTTGATACCTTAATCAGCTGCTAACTGAATGGTGATCAAAATGGCCACAGTCTTAGCGTACTGAGATGACTGTGGACCAAGTTGGAACATCTGAGGTTTGTAAGTGGGGTGTCAATCACGGTGCGGTTAGTATTTCAATCATGGTGTGGTTGTCTCACTCCACATGACCTGAAGCTTGGAGGTGGTGACTGCTGTATAAATTTGCTTTCATGCCTATCACTATCCATAGTTCCTTTATGATTTTAGCAGTGAAGTGTGGTCCCCTTTCTGAGTCAACACGGATGGGTAAGCCTAACCAAGAAAGGACAGGATTCATTAACAATACTGCTGTTGTTTGAGCACAGGCAAGCATTTGAAACATTTTGTGAAAGCACAGGTTACAGTTAGAAAGTATTTCTTTCCCCTGGTTGACTTTGTGAGCGGGCCTACCCAGTCAATTTGCAAGTCAGACCATGGGACGATTAATCCTTTCTTTTGCATAAGGAGCTCTGTGGGTTACTTTTGAGGGTTGGAACTGGCAGCATACCAAACATCCTTTTACATAATCGGCTATGTCTTGCCTCATGTGAGGCCAATTAGCTCCCTGCTGGAGTACTTGGTCAGTTGCTTTAATTCCTTTGTGTCCTGCACATGGGGAATCATAGGATTGTGATGGCATAACCCTCCATGGCACTGACGCACTATGAATGTCTTTAAAGTAAGGTAATAGGGCCATGTATTAGCAGGCCCTTCACCATGTGCGGTGAAGCAAGCATTCCCTGAATAAATTCTTTATCTAAATTCCTTAATGAAATCGGATGTGTTGCCTGATAGGAATTGGGCAGTTCAGTGAACAGAATGGTATCAAAGTCCCAGGTAGTGTCCTGTACAGCTCCAGGCTTTTCCAAAAGCCTGATGATTTACTTTTGAATGTCGATTGTCAATATCCACTTACCATTAGGTTTCATTAGTGGCCAGAGCAACGCTGAATATGTAATAATGCAATGCCCTAATAATACCTTTTTTCAATAGACCATCAATAATCTCTTGTACTGGTTCATGTGATGCTAAAGAGATGTTATATTGGTGTACAAACATCGGAGGGCCATCAGGTTTGATTGGAATATAAACGCTATCAATATCGGTTATACCGCAGTTCATTGAATCTCTTAAAAAGAAATCTTGATATTTGGGAAGAATTTGGCAGAGTTTGTCAATTTTGTCAACCGTTTTTAGGGCGTCAGCTTTATTCAACAGCTGTTAAAATTGATTTGTGATTTCAGAATCTAAGCTCTCAGTTGCCTTGGTCACCACTTAATTGTACCCCTGACCTAATTTCCTGGGACAATTGGGGATTAATTTTAGGGTTAGCAAAGATGAACATGACTGAGATTGTTTGCAGAGTCACATGGCTTTCATCAGTTAGGTCTACTCTCTAGATGGATTCATCTTCCATCAATGTGGAATAGACCATGACAGACCCATGTAGCTTAGTATATAATGATTTGTTGTTGGAATTGTTGAGTAGAGGCTCTGTAGTTCCAGCGTACTTTTAATTGGACAGAGTTTTTTCAGGTTACTAGCTGGAATTTTTTCTCAGCTGGGCTATCAAACAAATCCTGGCTGATTGTGGAGTGATCGGCCCATATGGTTCACGTCTTGGACTTTCGTGTCCTTCAAATATACAACCCTACTTATTTGTGGGCAGTATTGCTGGGTCTTAGGGAACACAGAAAAGTGTTTCGCTGTGGTAATGCTTTAGCTGGGGGCCATTATGGCATGTCTATTTCACCTATTCTTTCTCAGGCAAATACACCTGTACGCTTGCCTTGAGAATTTAAGGTTCATGATTTGTTTCTATTATTTGGGGCAGGGGTAGCGGTTCACGCATCTGTGCCCAAATCTTTAGTCTCTGACAATCAATTAGGGGTTTGATGCAGATCTTCTCTAGAATTTTGAGATGTGGATTGAGTCTGACACTAATTGGCCTAATTGTGAGTTTGACCCTAGCATTGCTAGGGAGTTGTGGACTCCCTAGTCTAAATTAGGCTGGTTCAGCAAGTGTGAGAAAAGAGAGTTTCCTGAAATGTGTTTGCATACTTCCTTTGCGCTGATAGCTCAAAGACAAGCGTTGGTTGGGCTGATGCTCCACACAGTTCTGACATAGGAAAAGTTTCTTTGTCTGGTTAGATAATTTCTTGCAATTCTGAATTCTGAGACAGATGAACTTAGCTGATCACGTAAATTAAGTTGTTGGCCGAACACTCAATTTCATTTTTAGCTAGCTATGCTTATAACATGTCCAGCATGTGTGTTAGCATGCTCTCTGACTCAATAACTGACTGCCTGTTGTTTTTTTCTTATTATTAAACATTTATATTACCAGGTAGGTCATTAAGAACAGGTTCTAATTTACAATGGCCTTTTTCTCCTTGTTCAGACATTTTATTATCCGTGGGTGAAGTCAATGTGATGTTGGGTGTTTTCTTCTCTTATATAAATGTGCTGGTATGTACATTTTGTTCTCATGAGGGAAGTGTGGTACCATGTATGTGAATTTGTTTAATGATGTGGTGATAACTTAATTTCTTGACATCAGAAGAGGTTGATGCAATATATATATAAGAAATGATCAAACAATGGTATATCACCCTCAGTGATTATAAGTTGTGCTTTGTAATTTGTAAAGTTAATATTGTATAGTATGATATTAAAATAAAAACAGTAGAAACTGAACAACAGACATTACATCTATTTATTGTCATAAGATTATATGTTACTAATCATGCTCACCTATTTTCGGTATAGAAGTAAATCACCAGTATAACTTTTAAAACAAACAAAAGAACAAAATAATTGGTCTTCTATCAGAGTTTCCTTCCAACCAAACAAATATTACATATACATTATTTTTCAACATATTAAGACTTTGATCAAACTGTGTGTCTTGGTAAATGTCTATTTTTAAGCTGTAGACATCAGAATGAGTTTTAATACCTTTTTCTTTATGACGGGGAGAAATCAGATCTAGGCACAGGTTGATGTGTTAAACATTCTGGGGGGAATCAGACTTTTGTTTTCTGTGTCCAAATAAAAATGCCACATGTGTCAATATAAGAGCTTGGGCAGTCGTCAACCCATTGTTTTAAAACCATTCCCAGGGTAATTCTAACAAGATATGGCTAATAAGATTTCTATGGAGCCTCTCTGTTCCTGGACAGGGTTTTTCTTTTTGACCTCTGGGTCCATCACCCTAAAAGCCACCTGTGTCCACAAAACCTTTCTCAACTAAGATAAGTAAAAGGGGAATGGCTCTTTTTTATGTCAGGGGTTTTAAACATATCCTTATTTTTAAAATGGACATGCAAAACAATAATTGGAATGATTATTGCAGATAGATACACCACAGCTTCCACGAGGAACCAAGTGTTAATTTTATTTTCTTTTATTTATTTTACTAGAATCCGCTCTTGTGCAGTACGACATTCTTGGATCCTCCATCTGTACCATAACACAATGGTGCAATCACAATATGGACCCAGTGAAGCTGAAATATATAAAGACGGCCCTGCGTGACCAAAGGGCCGTCATAGAGTAACGGGGAGCTTCTTCAAGTAGTTGGTACTAACCGGCCAATATGATGGCTGGCGTGGCTCTATTTCCTCCACAGCCGGTGGCCACCTTACTTCCCACACTCACACCAAGCTGGATAAAGTCAGAGGCTTTATTTTACAGTCGTCACTCATGTTTGAACAACAACTATCCTGGTTCCCACCGATTGGACCAAGGTGGCTTTCATAATTTTGTGCCTAACTGCTAGGGCATTAAATTGGCCAATGGCCCTATGGAAACAGAATTCCCCAGCCTGCCAAATGTTTAAGGCATGCATGTCTTCCATTTGACATTTAAGCAGTTCCCACTGGGTTTACCAACTGGTCAACTCCCGGAACCTATGCAGTTGGGCATGAGAGGTGCTGGAAAGGGTTACCAACCCCAAGGGATGTAATAGGCCCATTAAGGCATCAAACGCCAATGTTCTCACTAAGTGAGGAGGCGGTGAGAGTGCAAGCCCCTGCCCCTTCGGTTCACTGTCTGACCCTGTCCGTAACCTTAAGTTGGGGGGTACACCATCTACACGCTTTCATTGATTCTGGGGACACCAGATCCCTCATAGACTCTGGTCTGGTCCGAAGATTCCCACTGAACCATTGATTCAATCAATCCTAGTGGCTTTGGATGGGTGCTTACTCAGTCTTATTTCATTTCTGACTCGTCCGGTAACACTCCGTGTTGGAGCCCATTGTGAGACATTGCCACTTCTGGTGACCTGGGAATAGTGCACTGGCAGAATCAGCAATGATTAGCGACAGCTGGGTCAAGCTCTATTTAGGTGTGCTTTTACCTTGGGCAAGTGTCGCACCATTTAATCATTTTGTGGGCTGAAACACTGCCATGTAGGTACATTGGGGTATAAGTCTCTCAAAAAATACTTTCTGCTAAAAGATTTAATTCTTTAGTTAAAATGTGTCTCTCTTTCCAATCTTGATGAAACACATCAGTATCCTTCCTTCTGAAATTCGTCGGGTGCCTGTTCCTCTATCTTCCCTTGTTGAAATTGTCAGGATCCTTTCTTCCAAAATCTTACAAAATTTGTGTCTTTCCTAGGCTTCATAGTGTCCAAGGAAACATTGTGTATGGATCCCCTAAAAAAGCAAAGCTGTCTAAATTAAGGAGAGGCTATTCTCCCCTATGGCCTTTGGTTGCCCAACCCTGAGGAACCATTTATCATTGAGGTAGATGCTTCTGAGGTTGGTGTTGGGGCAGTTGGCTGTCAAATAAGCATTAGATAAGTGAAGGCACTGGCTGGAAGAGGCCAAGCACCACTTCCTAGTTTTGACAGATCATAGGAAACTGGCTTACATCCAACAAGCGGCTGAATCCATGCCAGGCATGCCGGTCAATGTTTTAGGAATTTTTACTTCGTTCCTTCTTATTTAGGCCAGGGTCTAAAAACGGTAAACCTGACAGTGGGAGACTATGGCTCTGGAAACTTCCCCAGAGCCTATCATACATTTGCACAAAATCCTGGCACCTCTCCAGTGGCCAATTGCGACCTTTAAAGGCGTGCCTTATGCCAACATCCCAACCCGGGAGGGGGTCCACCTGACTGGCTATTTGTCCCTCCTAGTGCTAGACGCCCAGTGTTTGAGTATGCACATACCACCCACCTCAAGGCCCACCCCTAAATTTCATGCATAACTGATTTCAGTTGCAGAAGGTTTTGGTGGCCTAACCTCGAACATGAAGTTTGAAGATTCATTCCCTCCTGCAAATTATGTGCTCAAATCTAAACTCCCAGGGCCACATCTCAAAGTTTACTTCATCCTTTACCGGTCCCATCTTTACCCTAGTCAAACTTCTCCCTTGACTTTGTGATGGGATTCCCTCCTTTGAAAGATAACACGGCGGTCTTAGTTGTAGTCGATCAGTTCTCCAATGCATCCACATTTTTTTCCATTCTGAGTCTAACAGACAGATAAAGAGGGTGAAACAGGATCTGGCTCCAGCCCCCTTCCTGGTCCGATCAATTGATGTGGGCGTCCGATCACTTGGTGTGACCCCTTTTGCCAGGGTAAGAGGGTCTGGTTATCTACTAAGGATCTCCATACTAGGGTTCGCTCTAGCAAACTGGCACCCGCTTTATGGGACCCTCACATATTGATCATAGAATTAATCCAGGTACTTACTTACTGGCTCTACCTATCTCGATGCGGATCCATCCCATGTTCCTTGACCTTCCCTCGTGGCTCCTCTGGCTCCATGGTACATCCTGCTTGCATGGTACAGAGGCTTTTAACCTGCCAAAGAATGAGAGGCAAGAAAAGTACTTTATGGACTGGGAGGAAAATGGCCCGGAGGCTCAGTTGTGGGAGCCAGCTAGCTCATTTAGGACTTCCAAGGAGCCAATAAGGAAAATGCTAGGCCCTCTGGAGCAGTTCCTAGGAGGCCCTGTTAGGGGTGTACCAACACCGCCAACCATGAGGAAGCGTGGTTCTGCCTTGGCAGACAGCTAATCACACCATCCCCCCGAAGAAGTACATGGCATCAGGCAACCATTGCAATGGTGCACTGGCGTAAGCAGCCATGATTAGCAACAGCTGGGTCAAGCTCTATTTAGGTGTGCTTTTACCCTGGGCCAGTGTCGCACCATCTAATCGTTTTGTGGGCTGAAACACTGCCATGTAGGTTAAAAGTCTCTCAAAAAAATTATTTCTGCTAAAAGAATTAAATTCTTTAGTTAAAATGTGTCTCTCTTTCCAATCTTGATGAAACACATCAGTATCCTTCCTTCTAAAATTCGTCGGGTGCCTGTTCCTCTATCTTCCCAATTTTGATGAAACTTGTCAGGATCTTTTCTTCCAAAATCTGACAAAATTTGTAGGGTGCCTGTTCCTCTCGCTTCCCAATCTTGACTAAACTCATCCGGTGTCTATTTTTCTCTCTTTATTTTTTGATTCCCACCTTAATCATAAAGGGAATCATGTTCCCCAAATTTTTATGCCCCTGATCAACCTTTCAGGGTGTGTTCCTATTTAAAAGGCACTTTGCATTTACTTCACTTCTCCCCATTCATTGGTTTTTCACGGCAACACAGTGCAGCAGTGAGTGTGTGCAAGGAAGCAGTTAACGCTCCATTCATTCAAAACGTGTGTATATTTGTAAAAGGTGAGCAGCTGATATCACTGTACTCTTTCCCTGCGCCTTGCATTGTCATTAAAACGTGTGTGTTTATTTCTGAGTCACTAAAATATTTTAGGAACACCGCGTCCAAGAGGAGTTTAAGTTAATAAGCTTTCAGATTGAACTCATTATTCATTTTAAAAAAAAGGGGTGTAATAGGAGACTAGCTGATTTCACTGCGTAGTTTCTCAGTACATAGTTATTTAAATAATGTGAATAAATTATAAATTAAATAAAGTAGCTGAAATGAGTGCTCAATCATTTAGGAACACCGTGTCCAAGAGGAGTTTATTTAATAAACTATAAAGAATAAAGGGAAGTATCCAGAGAAAACCCCACAGATAGTTAGGATATTTCCTCTCCTGCTTTCCTGGTTTGGTACACACGTTTATAAATGTGCCTTATTTTTCCTGTTTAATAAATGAACACGCAATTTTTAAACATGCCTTATTTTCTCCTTTCAATAAATAAAAAAAGTTTGCTCGTTTACCCAAATCCGCTCTCGTTCAGCCCGGCGCTCTTGGGTCCTCCATCTGTACCCTAACAATAACTAACCCTTCTTACCTGAGCTTTGTATTTTGTATTTATTATTATCTTGAACGGTATATTCATCTATTCTACTACTCATCGTCAATGAATATTTTCTTCTTCTTATTATTCTGACGTCTGGTTCAATTAATTGCACAACTATTTCGAACTTAACTACCAATAGATAATGAGATTTAGCTTTCAGTACCTGCAAGCTGGTGATTAAATAAGATTCGTAGGTAATAAAATCTTAGGTGGTGTCCCTTTGATATATTCACATATGTGCTTTAAATATTCATGACTTTTATGAACATCCACTACAGACTCTGCCTTTGCTGATGCCCAGTTCTCATTCACTGTATTCTTTTTTTTTAAAGGTGGCGCAATACATATTGCAGATTTGACAATACATTTATACCATACCACACCACATGAACTGCTGAATCATTTATTGATCCCTTGCTGGAATGATTTTCACGTTCTTGATCGTGTCAAGAGTTTCTTGTTGTTGGGAGTGAACGTTAACCCAGAGACTTCCACCAATTCTTTACTATTAGAAAAGAATTTAAAGCAACTTTACACACACTTTTAGTATTTTGTGAGTCTCCCTTGCTGTCTTTCTCAATTTGACACAAACATAATTGTTCTTCTGTCTTCGATCCATTCCTGTTAGATGCTACCATTTTAACAGACTGCATTCAATTGTTTGAATTACATAGACCCAATAAGCCAGTAATAACAATACATGCCATTTTAGACAATTTCCTCAATATCTGTCCACATATATATATTGTGGTTATGTCCCAAAATTTATTTGAAATACCAGAGTATCCACCAAACTTGTCAAAGCTAAATATTGTATATAAAGCTGTAGTGTGGGGATATTCTTTAATTTGCAGTTTTCTTAGCTACTGTCAATATTGAATCAATACACATAATGCATATATTTATTTGATAAAATGTTCCTTTGAGAAAGTCACTGTAAACTGTAAGGACTGTACATAACTTTTGTCCTAGGTTGCCCCACAGCCAGGGGTCTGTGCTATTCTCCCAGGAAATGCA
>JAOUQT010031574.1:0-11413 GCA_025769995.1 Xyliphius kryptos
GATGTGGGCAGACTGTCAAAAAAAGCATTTCACTGCAGGTTATACTGTGTATTACTATGTATGTGACAAATAAAATTAGATTTGATATTACTGGTGCAATGTGCAATTAATGAAGATTGTCCACCAGGCTTGTCCAATTTGGCCATGAAACCTCCCACACTTTAGTTTCATTGTCCAACCCCTGTATATTGATCTAGCTTAAACTGTTGCATCAAAACTGTTGCATCAAAACTGCAATTTGTTCCTGCACATATGCAATAAGTGTCCTAATAACTGTAAATTCATTTATCCCTATAGCATATATAACTACTGGAGCAGTGAAGCTGCTTTATACCTTGAGTTCCATTATATAGAACCCTTTTATGAAGCACCTTTCACATTATCTTAGAAATCTCGGCAATTCTTTGCTGCTAGGCAATGAATAGACCTCTATCTCATGCCCTTGTCATTCAAAGACTCATTACGTCTTAAAAAGGCGAAATGCTCTAGTAGTATACAATAATGAGGTGAGGGTCAACTGTAGTTTAAAGTGGATGCAGTACAAAACATTGAAGAGATCATTGGAGCTGGAAGCCGCATATGGAACGCCATTTTAAAAGCCATAAAAGGAGATGAACTGTGATGAGTCTTAAGTGAAAAGAAACAGCGCAAAAGATAAATCTCAATGTACATCTGGGCACATAATGCATAACTGTTCATATGTATAATTTAGGGACATTGTCCAAATTATTCTATGATTTTAAATCTGTATTGCTCATGTAAAATAATGATCATTGGAATAGCAACACCTGGATAATAATGGGTTGGGCCACCTTTTTTTTGATGAAATACTGCATGAAGGCAGAGAATCAGAGAACAGACTCCACAAGGTGGCATAGGCAAGTCAACCAAGCCCACTGCAACAGCTCCGCCAGTTTTCGTTCGATGTTCAGTGCTCTCCTCTCTGCTCAACCAATCATGGATAAGTAAAAGTGAAAGTGATGTTAGTTGATGTGTGACCTTCAGCTGGATGTTTATTGATGGTTCCTCGATTCTTGATACACTGTGATACCGTGGTATTGGAACAGCCCTGTTTCTTTCTGTCATATATTAGATAGATCAACACCTGACATAACCGACAACTGGAGCATTTTTTCAGTAATTATACACTCAACGGCCACTTTATTAGGTAAACCTACTCAATTGCTTGTTAAGACAAATATAAACAAATCACACGTCTGCAGCTGATTGGATTTAGGCTTTAGACTTGTAGAGGACTTGCTGAATTGCAAATCAATCAAAATAATAGAGAAGGAAGATAATTTAAGTGGCTTTGAACATGGAATGGGCGTTGGTGCCAGACTGGCTGGTCTGGGTATTTCAGAAACAGTTGATCTACCTGGATTTATATGCACAACACCAGGCACAGCACACGGCAAAGGAAGTGTGAAGACAGCTCACCACTCCATGACTTATACTATCACTCACAAAATGTGTATATACTGTATGTGTGTTTCACTGCACAGATGGGTTAAATGATATGAGGATCAATTGTGCAAGGATAGTGGCAAGGTCCTTTCACTTTGACCTTCACCATTTCTAGGGTTTACAGAGAATGGTCTGAAAAATGTGAGAATGGGCAGACGGTTCGAGATGATTGTCGAGATGACAATAACTCAAATAAACAGTTGTTACAACCAGGGAATGCAGAATACCATCTCTGTTGAAAATATGCCATAAAGAATTAAGGCAGTTCTGACATTTTACTAGCAAAGTGTATCTTATAAAGTTGTGTATGGCACCGGCCAGGTGTTCCTAATTCAATAATCGTTCATACAGTTGGTCAGTCAAAACAAATAATAAATAATCATGACTATTCAATCAATTTAACATTATGTTCTCATCCACAACACACGGGATTCTCTTATTTATGCTCTACCAAGCATTACAGCCACAGGCAATACAGCTGCTGTTTGTTTAATACTATTTGTGCCTGATTGTGTCTCTTCATTTATAGGGAGTGTATAATTTAGTGCATACTTGCTGTGGGAGGAATGTCCCATGCATAATTGAACCATAACAAATGGATGAAACATGATGATTAATTCATGACTGGAAATATAAGAAAAAAGATCAGATTAAATAATTGCTATGCATCAATGTTGGATCACTAGGACATTCCTATTCAAGATCCACACCGTTCTATTTCTGCCACTGTTAATAATAACTTGCAAACAAATGATGAACACACCAGTGATTCTGAAATAAGGGAAAGCATGCGAATAGGTATGGATTAGTGAAATTACACAAGTGGAAAGAAGTAGCTGCCCGGGGACATTACTTTCCCCTCAAACACTGTTATTTAGTTAGACTCTGTTTGTAATGCAAATAGGGCTGAGATTTAGTTTTCATAGGAATTTAAAGGAGATTTAATCCTACTGGATATTTAAGTCAAATAAAAAAAACATGTTTATATATTTGAAAACAATATAATAATAAAATCAGATGCAGAAGCGGCACATTGGTGCAATGGGTTGTGGTGCAGCAAGAAGGACTTGGGTTTGATCCCTCTGTGGGGCGACCTGGGAAATTGCCCCTGTGAAGTCTCTTACAAGAGGTAATGCTATCAATATGTTATTAATAATAATGTTATTATCTTCTAATTCACGTAGGGTCCAGGCAGTGCCCACCCAGAACTCTAAACACAAGTGCAGAAACAACCCTATACAGGGTGCCACTGTCCATTGTAGGTCACATACACACACAGTCACACAGAAATTCACACAGTAAGGGCTACTTTAGAAACAGCAATTTACATAGCATGGATGTCTTTTGTATGCAGGAGGAAACCAGAGCACTAAGAGAAAAACCATCAAAAACCCTCAGAAAAACCATGGCTTTCTGTCCTGTCTTCCCCCTTTGTCACGCGGAGAACATGAGGAGAACCTGCACACTCCACACAGACATTTCCAATGTCATTTTACCCGGAAATCGAACACAGGTCCTTCCTGCAGTCAGATGACAGTGCTACCCGCTGCACCATCAAACCCCCCGATTTTGAAAACATCTGTATGTTTATTAAGCTAATAATGAGTTTAGTCACCTGCCATGTCAATGGAAGAAATACATTGTGATAGAAAATCTTCTCTGCAGTAGTAATATACATAATCATACATCTGCTGAAGATGTTGTCCCTGACGCCGTATGCTAATAAGCAACTTTTCAATCATGCATATGCCCCAAGCTAGCAACCATGTTATTACAACATTCCCTGCACAATAGCAGAGACGAATTAATAAAAAAATTAATCTCTATATTCATACCATATTGAATCTTTCCCAGAAGCCCCGGAACCTTTATTTGCCACATATACATGCACTCCTTGGTCTTGCTCTAAGATCCAATCATGTAAGCGTGACAGTTCTAGGGTTTGAACCACCGACATTCTGAACAGTAACCCAGAGCCTTTAACCACTGACACACCACTGACCCTCTGTTGAATATTATCTCTTATTTTATTTTTTTTAGGAATGGCATTCTAATATTTATTCTAGTATCCTATCTAATCTCTTCATTTTATTATTGTGACAGGTTTTTAATAGACATTTTTAAAAGAATCCCTCTGAGTTTGGATTTAGCTATTTAAAAGTTCACTAGCTAAGTAGAACATAGCAATGAATACACTGAATGGTCATTTAATTGGAACACCTAGCTAATAATAATTTGACCTGCCTTTTGATTAATTACAAGGTGGCTAAAATCCTCCATATCTTCCCACGGCACCATCTGCTCCAATTCGCCTCGCTAGTTTGACACATGGATCATTCTCCTGTGGCTAACCGCTGTGTGACCTTTGGCTGGATGTTTGATTATCTTTATATTTCAGGTGTGTTTTTAAAGACAATGCCTCTAACAGAAAACTTTACCTAACTATACAGTATCTGTATCATTAAGGTATAACTAGCATCGCTAGTCCAGCATAGTTTTTAAAGATTGATTCAATCACGATGCTACGTATTTCTTATCCAAACGTTATGGATGTCGCAACATATCCAGGTCCAGTATGACCACTACAGCAACATACTACAACTCCTTTAATCCTCAATGACCAAACAAGATGGCTATTTCCAGTGCCACTTTTTTCAATCCTACCCAGTCATGTCATTTGATAATCATCCACACCTGTTTTTTGTTTATCCATAGCCCTGGTTTCTTGTTGTCAATGCTGGTTGTGACACTTTTTATATTTTTCCTGAGTTACAATGTATATTTTTTACAGAACTCTTGGACCTATTCTGAGATCGAATCTTGCCTGGCCACACTGATATGATTTGGAATTATTAATACAATTATTTTGGTTAATCAATGCAAGTAATGAGGAAAGTTAAGGAGGAGTTGTTGTGTTGCCTTCCAGCTTCAGGGTTTCTGCTTTGATATGTGGACATCCTTAAATGTCCTGGATTAAATAAATCTAAATAATCTAACTCTATATACTGTAATTTAAACAGATATATCTTCTATGTTAGTATCACCATAAACCTTTCTTTATGATTGTCCTGATAATTTCATGATCTGCTACTGCAGTTTTCCTGGTTTCAGTCTTCAGTCATGACGATGGCACACACTGGAACTGATGGTAATCATGTTTGAGTTTGTACGGTGCACGTCCCTTGAGAACTGACAAGGTGAATGTTGGCCAAATGGAAAATGATACCACCAACAGCTGTAACAGAATTGAAATGCATTCCAAGGATGACATGGATTCAACAGATGGTCACGGGCAGATGTACTAGTCCCAGGCGATCCAGGAGAAAGAAGCATCAATTTTAAATCATAATCTGCTCTCTGTAGTTGCACCCCCTACCCAACTGCCTTTCTGCTTTTGTAAACTCTATCAAACACCTTTATTTTTGAAAGTATTGAACACAATCTCATATATTTATACACTATACTTCATATTCAACTCTTATACAAGGTGTTAATATGTTGATATGTTCACTGCACAGCTGAACCATCATTTACCAGCGGCCAGCCTCGTGTGGTTGGTCTGAAAGTCGAACTAGCTAGCTGAACTAGCAGAGCTTCTGCAGCAGACATAATTCGAAATGCATATGGACAATTTTTGCTAACTTGTGGCTGTTTCCAAACTGTGTGCAGTAATCAATGTAAAATGTGGCTAAAACTTTATTAGCCAGGTGTTCTTAATCCAGAGACCATACAAGGCAAATCACTATGGAATTAGATAGAAGATTTAAGCTATGAATCCTGAAAATATTATGACATATCTTTAACATATATAGCATATAGTTAGATATATAACTTGTTACTGGACGGGGTTGCAATGTGATACAAAAACCACAAAATAAAAGATTTATTTTATACCAAATAACAAAACACACTCAGTTAGGGGCTCAGGTGAGGAATGTGGCAGGTGAGGAGAGGGGAACAGAAACCTGCTATTTTTCCGATCCGCTAAGGCAGTTACTGTCCACAGGAAACCAGCAGCTGTGAAAATACTGTTGTTGGGGTATGACTTTTCAGCAGTTTGGTTTGCTCAGTGGACTGTTTACCAACCTGGTACTGACTGACCATGCACGGGTTTCTGATCAATTCTGTCAATGCTTCCACTGCTGTGAGCTCTCTGCTTCATGCACTGCTAGTGTTATTTCTCTTTTTTTTGCTTTATGAGTACTTGGGTTTGTGAAAGGCACTATATAAGTTTGATATTACTTTTATTATTATTTTAAATATTTTTTCAGAGAATATATTTTATCCAGGATGTATGTGACACAGCAGGTTCTTGTACATTAGAGACAATTTTCTGCACAGCAGCCTACTGTAGCATATGCAGATTTCATCTCTCTCGCTCTCCCCTTTTCTGAATCTTTGTCTCTGTCTGTCTCTTTACGTCAGTATTCATTGAGTTTATCGGGTCAGACAATGCTGCAATCAGATGAAATCTTTCTACATTCTGTTTAAATAGCAGCCAAGAATCGAGAAATATGTGCTCTGTTCTCCCACAGAGCTTTAACCAAACCGCTCTGTTTGTGTAGATCACATACTGTTTTCTCCACATTGTCCTGCCTTATTCTAACTAATGTAAACTGGATCGCGTTTTGTGAATGATTTGCAGCAATATGAATATGCACCCACTGTGGAAATGTGCATGAACAAACACCCATTCATAACACCAGACATACAAAGACAGAGACTTTCCCTCATGTTATTCAAATTTATTTTCTCTTTCTGAAACTGTAATTACTTCCAGCCTTTCACATCACCTCACACATGCTCACACACTTCCCATGAAGATCAGAAGTGGCAGGAAGTTCATTACTTCTGCCCTAAATGTCCTCAGGTTGCATCACGTTTGTATGAGTAATTAGAAGATGGATCATTGGGGATAATCTGTAGCAGCACACATACACACATACATACTAATGAATCTACAGTGATGCTGTATCTCCCACCTCATTATCAGTTGACGTGTCAGTGTTTCTGTCCTCATTATTCAATTTAACATGAATTGAATAATGTTTTGTTAATACAGTTCTTACACCATACTGGAATTTTTGATAGTTTATTAATCAGAATTCACTTATTTATGAAATTATCTTCAGTAACCTTGAGACTGCAAAAACACCTTCTGGTTTGTCTTTGGAAGGCAAAAAGAAAAATTTGAAAAATCCAAACCAACTCATCATATGTAAGACATTAACCCGAGTATAGGCTCATGGAGCTATGCGGAAGCAATGCTACCATGTGCAATGGTGTACCGATGTGCAGCTATAAATTAGAAACTGTATAGTAAATTGTTTTGCCAATACTATGAGTCTTTGGGAGAGAACTATTAAAGCAACAAACGGTTGTCAGGGAAATTATATGACATCTGATATAAAGGTGATCTAATAAACAGAATTTACAGTGTTTCAAAATGATGGTCAGAATTTAAATCCAGTAAAGCTATGAAATCTCCAGATCTATTCCTTTCATACACTCCATCTATCTCATATTTAAATGGGACTGTTAGCTCTATAAAATAATCATAAATACAGCATCATATCTGACGTATAGTATAGTTTCCGCAATGCACCATAGATAAAATAATAAAAGCTAATAAAAGCTTCCAACCCTAAGCTCTAGCTCATTTAGCATTGCCAGCACTGTGCCCTTGTTCTCCGCTATACTGTCCTTCCTGCAAAAAGCTAATCAAAGGACTATTACTAACAATAGGCATGCTGTTAATCTCTTGCCAAGTTTCATGGTTCTTGGTAGTAATGCCTACCAGATGGTAGGAGATTGAAAAAGTCATGGTTAGGATGAGAAATGTCCTTGATCCTCACCCTACCAACGCAATGATCGCAATATATGCACTCAGTTGGATGTAACTGAGTGCCCAGGATGCGTTGGGTTTTCACTACTGGCTGGAGCGTCTAATAATCAGACCAAAAGGACTTCATGATTAGATCCACTTACAGTATATTCAGTCTGTTGCTAAATTGGTGTATCATTATTGTTACATTTGTATTCAGCCTGAACTTTTACTATCCTACCCGCACTTTATTTCATGTAAAGCTGCCCAGATTACACTGTCTCCCTCCCTATTTATTGTTTAGAATGTCATTTTATGATTTTTTTTTCATTTTGCCTGGTCCTTGGTGAAATCTGGATCATTTGGCTATGTACTGTACACACTAACTTGTCCCAGTAAATGAACATTAAAAATTATATTTCAAATTTAAGAAAATGTCATTACATTTCTCAAGAAAGTCCAGATATTTAGAAGAAATATCAAGACCCCACAATGTGCTACAAACTGCCAGGAGGCATATGATCACTGATAAAGTATTCCGAAAGGTAGGTACATCAAGTGATAAGTGAAGTGATTTTTTCTATTGTCATTTCAGCCACATACAAATTCCAGGTTAGAGAGTGTGTCATGTGGGAATCAGCTAATGGAGTGATGCTTCCACTTCTGCTTTTCCCCAAACCCATTAAGAACATATTCAGTGCAGCAGTCCAGCAAAGACTGCTGATCAAAAATCAATTAGAGTAAAGCACATTATCAGAAAAGACAAATGCTATTTTGGAAAGTTAGGACATTCATTAGTTTGTTCATTTGCTTCTTAATCCACAAAGCGCCAGGGCAGGAACAACCCTATAAAGCCACCAATCATTGTTGAGCACACACATTCACACACTAAGGGCCACGTTATAGACACTACTTAACCTAACATGCATGTCTTTGGAATGCGGGACAAAACAAGAACACCTAGAGAAAACCACGTTCCAAATTCCACACAGAAATTTCCAAAGTTGTGGTCAATCTCGACCCCCCGGTCACAATGCAACTTACCGTGCCACTGTGCTACCATAAAGTTAAGACAATGCAGATAACGTACAACAAAAAATTAGAGTTATCGGTAAAGATAATTGATTCTAACAGTATAACAATGCTAAGTACTGTGGAAAAAATATGGGATGTAATACGGGTCAGGTTGCATTTCTGAAATGAAATACAAGTTATCATGAATCAGTTAATGCTTTCATAGTAAGTCTTAGACTGAAATGATATTGAGGCGGAGAAAGAGATGGATTGTAAGTCGAGAAATCAAAGCCTAGTAGCCAGTGAATGCATATGTGTGTGTGTCTGTGTGTGTATGTCTGTGTGTGTATGTCTGTGTGTGTTTGTGTGTTTGTGTGTGTGTGTTTGTGTGTGAGTCATTTTGATAAAGCTGATAAAGACAATTTCTGTTCCCAGTCTTGCTGGATTGTAAATTCTCTTTCAACTCAACCAGACTGTGAAATAAATGATTAGTTCTTACCTATCATTCTCATCTTACTCTGATGAATATCAATGCCACTATATTGTCTAACTCTGCACTATAAAAGCAGATATGAAACAAGATTTTTACAGGGCAACACAGGAAGAAAGACACCCTGAAGATATGATGCAGCAAAATGCTCTTAAATGTAAGAATGATGGATTCCAGCTTTATTGGCAATACCATTCAGTTTTAAAAATATTTAAATCAACTCATATTTAAAAATGTGTTTATTTACTGAAGGGTCAATGGAATCCACAAGCACACAGCCTCTATACACAAATCAACACACGCTCGATGCAGCAGCTCTGCTGGTTTGACAGAATGTATAACATCAGTTTATAACATTGTCTCTGGAAACTAATATATGAAAAAATATAAATTAATTCAGCATAGGGTGGCACAGTGGCACAGTGGCTCAGTCATAGTGCTGTCACCTCACAGCAAGAAGAACCCCGGGTGGGACAACCTGAGAAATTTCTGTGTGGATTTCTCCCCGTGTTCACACAGGTTTTCTTTGTTTCCTACCACATTCCAAAGATATGCATGCTAGCTTTATTGGTGTTTCTAACAGTGTATTGGCACACTGTCTAGGGTTGTTACTGCCCTTGTATCCAGAGTTGCCGGGTTGGCACCGGCTTGTCCCTGATCCCTTGTAGATTAAGCATAGGAAAATAAATGAATGAATAATTCAGCATACTGAAGTCAATTCCTAAAGGGTTTTCGATGTAAGAAGCAGATGCAGGTAAAAATCGCTTCCCGGGCTCGATATGTTTTGGAGACTGTGATTATTGCATTATTATAAGCCAGGAATTTCTTCTCACACAATGTACAGGACAAACATGACGTGTAAACTGTATACAGCTGATGCATTACTATTATCTAAATGTATCCATTCATTTACGCTTATATTCATGCATATTTTAATGTTCACCTTTTATTTAAATCGCATGGTATACACATGTTAAGATACAGTACAATGTAATACAAATGATGTGAATTTTAATCTGTACCCAGAACATGTTTATAATTCTTATACAAAGGAGGCGAATGTATAGATTTTTGCCTAAATTATACAGCCACCTGTTGGTAGGGAAGAATCAAAGCAGGAAAATGATTCGTAATTCTATCCATGGTTGTTGGCTGCACAGAATAGTCACAAAGGAAGACATTTTTCATTGAAAATGTCCATTTTCTGTGTGAAAATGGCTAACTGCTAGACCAAAGTGGGCTTGAAGGGCAACTGCACATGTCCTTGTTCAACCTAACAAAAAAACATAGCTAAAGTACCATCTAGTGTGACAAAAAGATAATTGGCTGCCCTTCACATGAGGAACCTGATTAAGTGAATTTTGGATATCTTTTCGTGCAATAAATTATGATGTCGGCCGCATGACGTGCAGTATATTTGAACTTTTTTTCCTCCTGCATGTCAATTAGCTTGGATCTGCCACTGTTGATCCCAAAACTCCCAAATGAGAAAGGTCAGATTGGTGTGTGCTATGCAGTGGAGAAGTTCCTATCAGACAACATGTCAAAACCTTAAACTGATGGGCAACAGAAGCAGAAGACTACACACGGGTGCTACTCGTGTCAGCTAGAAATAGGTACATTTTATTCCAGATACCCTTTCAGGCTAAGGACAGGATTAATTAGCATCTCCAATTTATCTACAATCCATGTCTTTATACTGTAATACTTTATATATTTGGGTTGTGGTTGAAGAGGAAATTAGTAAGATAATTTAATTTTATCTAATTTATGTATTAAAAAAACAATCGAATCAAAATAAAATTAATCTATAAACAGGTATAAAAAAATTAATGAATGTATCATTTATATTTTTACATTGCATTATATTATTATGTGCATGTTCACCATGGGTTTGTTATACACATTACGATTAGGCCATTTATTGTTTAATTAGTTAAATAATTTATATTCATATTATAATTTATTATTAAACACTAATGATAGACAGTTCCTTCATTGTTCTTGTGAAGCTTATACCTTTTACCTTACTGTTGTATTTAACATATACAGTGATAAAATTGTAGCTCAGTGGTTCTCAATTTGCGGGGTGTAAAACATCGCCAGGAGTGCTATGAAATATTTAGTTAATGTAGTGTAGCTCAAAGCCCATTTCCTGGGAGCCGCTCTCTCTTGAGACTTGAAGTGGAAATACAACTATGCACTGTATAGAATATGTTGCCAAAAAAAAAATCTCAGCAGGATGTATTTCCTGCAGTTAAGGCAGTAGTTGTACACAGCCATCACTGAATTTGTCATCACTAATATCATCACTGAATTAACAGTAACATATTATAAGCTTGTAGGAAGATACCTTCTATTTCTACGAATTATTCTCTCTCGGACACAGGAAAGGAGCAGATAATATAACTGTTAACCCATAGCACCCATTCCATTTTATACACTGTAGCTCCTTCTCCTATGTCTTGGAATGTTGGCACAATGGGCAGTGATGTCCAGTTTGCATTATTCACATTTACAGTGATTTTTTTTATGAATGACAAAATTGTTTCACTCTTTTCATAAAGATAAGAACAGGTTACACATTTAAGGGACCTGCTTCCACAGGGAAAATAGTG
>JAOUQT010031582.1:0-11412 GCA_025769995.1 Xyliphius kryptos
TTCCCCCCCCCCCCCCCACACACAATTCATACAGATGCCCACAGTTGCACTAAAATGGCATTGTTTAGTGCTAAATAGTCACTAATGATTTAGAATCCAGTTTTATTGAACTGAAAAATGATTAAGGGTTCATGGTGTAACAGGAACAGAGAGGATCATATGAAAAAGTACTCATATTGGTACCCAAACATTAATACTTTAACTTGGATTGATAAGAAATCAGACCAATAAATTCCCTAGATGATTAAAAAAAAATATCGACCATAAAACAGAATCAAGATTTGTCCCCATATGTATGTGACAGAGGAACCAAAGTAAGAACCCAGTCTACCAAATCAGGCTTGTGGTGCTTTTAGTCCTCACTATATAAAGATCATACTTCAGACTCGATAATTAACTTTGTAATTTGTAGTTGACTTCACATTAAACCAAAAAGTTTAAGACGGTCAATTTAAAAGATCTCCCCACCCTTTGGGGTCTGAACAGCCACATGTGGAAGGGCGGTCACAGACACAGGAAGGGCAGCTGTGGCCAGTTTCCACCTTTAATTAGGAGTAGAACTGATGTTCCACGCTCCTTGGCCTTTCAGTTACTCAGTGAGGGGTTGGCGTAACAATAACAAAGAGAACCGGAAAATCAAACTTCCTTTTCAAAGCGCCAAAGTGCAGAGGTCTGTACACCTAGGTTGTGACAACTGCACAAAAACAACCACAAACCAGAGAGCGGCTCCGTTACGCCAGAAATCCCGTACATTATTATTTTAATTACAAGTTGAACAGAATTATACTGACCCTGTAAAAGGTATTTAATATATATACATGTGTTATAGACCACTGTTTTAGCAATAACCCCAGATCTTACTAACTTTCCACACATTACTCAAGTGCACACAAACAAGTGAGCGGCGTGGAATCCTCAAAGTCCCATGAGAGAAGAACCGAGCTCTCTAGAGTCGCACTAGGGCTCAACGAAATCAGATAGCAGGAGTTTACCATCTCCACTCTGAAAGAAAAAGTTAGTGGTGCCCATCCCTCCAATATCGAGTAACAGCTATCCCACAGTGCCTTTGGCAAAGAACAAAGGAGCATTGTGGGATGTGCAGGTGGGACATGGTAAGGCCGGCAGCTGGGAATCCATTCCAAACCGTCACATAAGTTGAGACGGTAATGATCCCACCCACGTGTGCGCGCATGCATGCAGGCCAGCGAGCTAGAAATGATTTCACAAACACTTAAACACATGCGCACACACACAAACACACACGCTGCTAGCTGCACACACCCTTTCTCATGGACCGCACTGTTCCCACTGCTCAGGTTACTGCGCAGACAATCCCCGGCGCGCTGGCTTGAGGGGATTGTGAAGTCGAAGCTCTTTACATAATGGCCGGAGCTACACACTCAGAACGACTTAACGGGTTTACTTGACCCACAGCCTTTAAATAAAGGTTCCAAGGACCTGAAACGTACAATCTGCAGAAAAGCAGTGTCAAATGCTGTAAGGTTTGATCAGAAATCAATCTGAGCTTTAGGAATTGAAAGTCCGCAGGTGTGCGCCGTAAAGTCCTATACAACAGCGGTGGATATAGAACAACAAGCCATTGTGTGCTTCAACTGTTCAGATTAAAAGCGATTGTATATTAACGTAAAGCTGAACTTGAAAACCCTGCTCAGCTATTTGTTTCACAAACATATGAAAGCAATCGCGTCACATCGGATTAGTTTAGAGAAATGTGAGCTGCAATGAGACCTAAAGTTAAAATATAGATAATACATTAGCACACAAACACCCCATTAATTCACGTGTTTACTAAATTCTATAGCCAATTCTATAGCCGTGTAGAATCTTTCAGATACAGGTGATGTTTACGTTCACATTAGTGATGCGGACTGTGGCATGGTTGTTGGTATTGGTATGCAACTATACAAGAGGCCTCATCAATGCCAATGTATATCCGGGACGTACAACAGAATCAACATATTGTTTCTTTCTCTCTCTCTCCATAGGTGAAATCAGTTTATATTGTTATGTCTTATCTGTATGCTGCGGAAAAGATTATTTATCCAGATTTGATAGCTAGGTCACTTAAGTCTATTGTTTTTGTGAATTTTTTTTCTTGATTTAATTAGAATGGAGCAATCCGGAACCAGCAAACGTAGAACCCATTAACTGCCTCATTTGTAAAACATGTTTAATTAAGCAATAAGATATGAAAGGGCGTGCATTATTGTGAATAAATCATGGATAGAGGTGTTATTAGGCGAGATGTGTTACACCTATTCCCGTGTAACAGGTGTTTATGAAACAGGTGCAAACTCTATAAAAAAAAATAATTAAAAACATAGTTTGGTTTGATTTAAAAAGAAAATCGTTAATAATCTGGACTTCTACGCTGTAACATAGTATGGTTAAGTATCTAGAAAACGTACACGTATATTTTGAAGTAAAGACCCGGTGGCTTCAAACGTTCTAAGCTGACGTCATGCAGAAACCACAGAGGAAGGTTTTAACCAAAAAAAAGACAGCACTTGAAACTCAAAGATATACTTTCAAGTGCTGCAACTAATTGCAGACCATTAAAGTTATTGAACATGTCAAACAAAATCAGGCCATAAGTTCGGATCCAATGTGGCTCGTAACACAACATGCAAGGTTTTTGCTCTGGACAGCCCCACTTCAGCTGCCTAACGTAAAGGGGGAGGGGGGGGGTCAGATGAAATGAGTGTATAGAAGTTAGCAGATGAAAGCGTGATGGGAAGAAGAATTCTACTTTACTCAGTTATCTTCTAGATCATATACACCCACGTTTTGTTTTTAGTGCAAAGGAAGGAATTTACTCGTAAAACATCAGGTCAACTTTATCTCGAGAGCAGATCGGAGTGTCTGGCAGAACATCAAAAAAGCTGTGGGAAATGGAGAAGCAGGACCGTCCACACACTCTGCACCAGCCACTCGGGCCGGCTTTGCCCCGGTGATGAGGTTTATAAAGGTTTATTTGGGTGTAAATGGTCACACAGCAACATTAAAACAAGAATCCATCCGAGTTAGACCGCACCAGTCTGTTGAAGGAAATGACTGGCAAGTGACACACTGATTGGTTTATTACGTGATGCTAAAAACACCACAAATCACATCGTCACCATGGCAAAACCATAGTGACGCCCCAAATCCAGCTGCATGGTGCAGAGTTGACAACATGCTAAATATCGGTCAATTAAAGCCTCTTAAATGGTTCTGGGTGGTTTGTAAAGGGTACATAAACTCTGCAGCATCCCATAGAGTGAGCATGCCAAACATAGCTTAGTGATCAGGGTGAGCTTCCTCCTGAGGAAATAAAATGGGTGCTGACGTGCGCCGCAATTTGCAAAGTAAATGACACAATGCAGAGCTTTGAACACAACAAACACGAGGCCTTTGTACTTCTGATGTTCAGCAACAGCTTGTTTGCAGAACTAGTCCAGGTTTAATATTTAGGTTCTTGAGCATACAGAGTACTAGTATTATACAATTACTTAACAATAACTAACAAAAAAACATCTTAGCACGCAACCAGACAGATAACAGAAACTGGCCGGTGTACACTTGAAAAATTCAAAATGATTCTTCTGGCAAGAACGCTGGAAGCCACAACGGAAGTAGTATGTTTAGTTAATGTCCAGCTTTAAGTACCTTTAAAAATAACACCCAATAAAACGAAGAAAAACAAAGACGTGATCTATTTTTATAGTCCACAGAATATGTGGCAGCCTGTGGTTTTAACAAATGTTTCAACAAGTTTTAGTCAGTTTTTATTCAAACAACAAATTTATAAAGATAATAAATCAGGATTCAAAACAGAATTATAAACGGACATTTCAATTATATAATAAAAATTATTGTAGCATTGTCCTGCTGGAAACGCATCTTGCAGGGGTCCTAACTTTTTTCAGAGCTCTGTGTAATATAATATAATTATTAAAAAATTAAAAAAAAACATTTCAGATAAAGAATCTCAAGGTTTCTTTATGTAATTTTAAATCACTGAATTTTAAAACAATAATAAGATGATGAGGCTTTGGACCTGTATGAGGCTCATCATGTGATGAATGCTTATTTAGGAAAGTTAATCAAAGGCTAAATACTTGTGGATGCACACTGAGTAAGCTCTAAAAGGCCTCCACATGATGGCCCAACTCTGAAAATAGCATTTATTTCAGGAGGTAATCTGAGACTAGCATCTTTTTATATATGATTACTCATTTTAGAACGGGTCAATGTGCTTCCTGCACACCTTTGTGTAAGTGAAACTACTGTCACATGGCAGATCACAGTTTCAGCTGACTAAACATTAATGCTTGACCCGCTCAATCTGAATTTCTTGCCAAGACACCAACTCTTTCGTGAACTTCCGACAGTTTGTGACTGGTGCAGGTACAGGGGGTCAGAAAGGCATGCACACTGCCCACTCTGTTTAGTTTACTGCTTTAGTCCTGGTATGTGGCCGGAATGTGAAAAAAATCCTATGAACAGACCGCTGTAACGCAAAAGTGCCGAGTAGTCTCCATGTGAACATTTCTTCTTTAAAGCATTTTTAAAGCATCAGAGAGTAAAACCATGAAGAAAGTAAATGGGTAGGCAGCATGATGCATGCAATTTTGTTCAGGCTACAAGGAAAGACTGTATCCCCCCACCCCACCCCCAACTCATGTGTGTACTCACACTGCTCCAGCGTCAGGGCAATTGAGCCGAGAGAGAGCTGATGAGCAGGCACTCCATTAATGGTCCACTAGGCAGGACACTGGAGGTAAAGCATGGCCTTTGATAAGAGCTAGCAAAGGCAGTATAGGCAAACGCACACACGCACAGAAGCGGTTGTTCTACTACGTAGGAAGAAAGGCTTGCTAGGTGTACAACTTAAACATGACCAAAAGAACCAGAAGAACAATGTGCTGGAACACTTGAACAAGAGAAATCCTGAACTTTAAGATGATAAGAAATTCAAATTGGTTCTATTCCAGTTGCAGGTAGTTGCTTCGGCAAGGAAAAAAATCTGGGTCTGCTTTAGTTCTTGAGATATAATTCCAGGAAATTGTAGTTCCTGCAGTAGGTCCTTTTAGAAACCAGGAAATACTGAGGTCACCGCACAGGAGAGAGGAAAGACTTGTAACTGGCCAGTCACAGCCAGCTTTGAGTGTTTCTACCGCGGTGAAGCCAGACGCGCAGGACATCAAAAAAGTGTAAAAACAGTGTTGTGCAAGTTGTGCGCCTGGGATGCATTGTGGCAGCTGGCTCAATCTGTAGCTGGTGGTAGGAGAGTGCAAGGCATGGGAAACTGGATACGACCAAATGGGGGGTGGGGGGGGTTACGAAGGAGAACATATAGCCCATATATGTGGCTAATCATTCACTGGAACGTTTAAACAAACCCAAAAAGTTGAAATGCAGCTTCAGCGTTGGCTTTTAATCTCACTGAAAGTCCTGTATTCATTTTATTGTAGGAAAATTCAAAGAAACCATGAGTCCTGGTTGAAACAAAGCACTCAGGGTTGACAATAAAGCCGGTGTACCAAGAGGATACCCACACGAACCTATAAAGAACATGCAAACTCTCCACAGCCAAGGCAAGAGGTACTGCACTGTATGTTTGGGACAAATTGTAGACAAACAGAAGTAACAAATCTGGGTCATTCTGAAAACATAGCTCATTTTAGATTTGATTCATTTACTAAAAAGTCCAAGATCAAAGATATAAATGCACATTTTTGTGGTGGTGTGATTCAGAAAGCTAGCTCTTAAAAAAAAAAAAAAAAAAAAAAAAAAAAAAAAAAAAAAAAAAAAAAAAAATATATATATATATATATATATCAGTCTCTCAATAAAAATGTATTATTTATTATTCACCGGAGGAAATTGTGGTAATTACAGATGCCCTTTTTACATTGTGATCATATACAAAAAAGAATAAAAGTACTACTACTACTACTACTAATAATAATAATAATAATAACAAAAAACAATAGCCATTATAAATAAGGAATAATAAGACATAAGAGGGGAAAAAATGGTCAAACTGCATACCTGTGATTTTATCCTATGGGGGAAAAAAAATAATAATAAAAAAAACAACACTATGGTCTCCATAATTTTGTACAAATGAATAAAAAATAAGAACAACAGGATCAGGAGCACTGAACTAGATTGATTACGGACGACCCGAGACACGAAAACAAAAGTTTCTGTTGACAAACCAGGTATTTTACAGAAATCTGAGGGTTGATCGGCCTAAAATCTGTGACCTTAATATACAGAGACCTTTAAGAAGTTTACACTAAATTTACCACAGTGCCCCAAACCAACACAAACTTAATCAGCGTGCAGTGGCTGTGCTGTGTCACCTTGAGAAAACATGGCTTTCAGCAAAACTGGACTTGAAGCAAATATCACATGACTTCCTCTTACGCACACAAGTTACTGCATGCTGCTTTTTCTGCCTTTCATTAGTTTGCACCGCCGACATGAGACACGTTAAACATTTACTTTATGAAATGACTGGTATGAAGTTCTATTCCTTATTCGGAAATAAAATGCAGTCTTAAAGCAGTAGGTTCTGTAGTAATTAGCACGGTGTTTTTTACTTAAATAGTATTTAGGGTTGGCTTAATTTCCTTAACGGGCATTGATGACCAGCCACGAGTTTAACTACCCCCTGCAGCAGAAGAGATTTCTGTGAATATCAGGAGGAAATTATACTAAGAAACCTTTAATTTCAAGTGTTTAGCAGCTGAATAAGTACAGAGCAGAGCGACCGGCAGCAAAACAGGCCTGGGTTCTCATTTTGGGAGGTGGAATTCATTTTATCTGAAGGGGAATTTCAAGGACTTCTTGGACACATTAAGATCAAAGACTTTCCACAATGCCCATCATAAGACTTAGACACCCAAGTGGATAACATTATGGGATGAAATATTTCCTCTTTTCTGAATTTATATAAAAAAAGCAATGTTTCATGTATTCAAGCATCACAAGGGTCATTTAATCTGCGTATGAATCTAAAACAATGTACACAAATCGCCTGTCAGACGGCAACGGAGCGAGACAGACGAAATGATAAACTAACAAGGACTGTTAAAAAATGCAGTTAGAGTCGAGAAAGTTTCAAGGAGAAGCTTAGATGTTTGAAAGTACAGCAGATAAAGAGAACCGTGCAGAATTTGATCAACACCGCCATTAAAAGTCACCGCTGACCGCTTCTCTGATTTAATAAACTACTAAAAAATAAAAAGAAACATCCCTGGTATAATAAGGGGAATGTATACACAGTACACATCGTTATTTATAGTAACATCCTGTTTCAATTTGGAGCTCACAGAAATACCATTTAGATTTAACGCTGTTCTCCAAAAGTTGATGGAATGAAGATGCTGGACAAACATCCATAGAAGGATCGACAGAAGCAACCAAAACGCTACGGTCAGGCACAGCAGCCTGGAAAACGTGGTTTCAACACTTAAAAAACACTTTTAATATGAAGTTAAATATTAAAAATTATATTTATTTATTCATTATCTTTGGCTTATTCCTCTACTGGGGTCATGGTGGAGTTCTCCAAGCCCACGGGGAGAACATTTCAGGCGCTGGGCAGATATACCCAGGGCAGGACGCCAATCTAATCGCTGGGCACGCTCGCTCACACGCTATATGGGGCAATTTAAAGCAGTCAATTAACCTTGAATCCATGTTTTTGGAATGTGGGAGGAAACCGGAAAACCTGGAGGAAACCAACGCAGACACGGAGAGAACATGGAAACTCCACCCAGATTGGGATTCAAACCAGGAATACCCAATGCTGAGAGGTGAACATGCTAACCACTAAGCCGCCGTGCCATTCAATTATATTATTTGTATAGCACTTTTTACAACAGTACAGCTTTACAGTATTTCAAGTCTGAACCCACAGAGAGCAAGCCGAAGTGAGAGTGGCATGCTAAATCTTCCTGTGAACTTGTTCTTTAAAGAAAGAAACCTTGGGAGGACCAAAGCTCAGTGGAGGACACATCCTCCTTGAGCAGCCGGGCAGAATTAAGTTTCACAGTTCCGTTTGCCGTAAAGATGAACTTTGTAGTACTACATTTACAGGCTGTAGTAGTCCATCAATGTGTAGACTACAGTATATACTATGTTAGTATGTTCTCTAATGGTCAGGACCCTAAAAGTAGCACTACAGAGCAAGTATTATGGCGTTGGGGCAATATTCTGATTCCAGCAGGGTCACTGAGGTGTTTAGATGAAACGACAGCAGCCCTGCTGCACTAAAACCCCTCATCGTATCAGTGTCATTACAAACAATCACTGAAGTTATAAAGTCTGTACTTAATGTTATCAGTCTTTGTTAATTGTTGAATTAATCCTTGTTTCTGTTTTGTCTGATGTCATTATCTTTAGCTGTGTTTATCGGTCATGTGATTCCTCATTTGCCTTAAAACCCTGCTTGTCCTCATATTTGGATATTTTTATTTAGAGCCGTATAGACGGCCGTCCTGTGACACGTCACATCTTGGCATCTTATATAAAAAGTAACTAATTTCTTTCTCTCCTAATGCCACCCCATTTATGATCCAATAATTTTACTCCAAAAATACCATATTTGACTCTAAATGCTATATTTATATACTTTTACACTTACACCAAAGCTTCTGCGTGGTGTATTACTTATTTATTATTATAAAACGATAAGTTCCATTCCTTAAATCTGATTGGCAGAGCTGCTTGTCTAGCAGTGACATTACTCACAATGACCCACACCTCTGACCGTTTCACATTCGTATAAACGTGTGACAAAAAGTATAGTTTTCCCACGTTTTTCATAAACTGTTTTTTGTAATTTGGCCAATAGTAATTTGAAATCTTTAACTTGTGTCAGGGTTCAATTTAAAAAAATTGGATTATGTTGTGGAAGACCAGTTTATTAGTGATTTTGCTTTTAGTCCATGCATTTATGAATCAAAACTTGTTTTTTTATGTAAGCAATAAGGCACTTGAGGTTATGCAATACTGTGAATAAACTCTGCTTATGCGTTGTGCCTAATAACACCTCTTTCCTGTGGTTTATTTATAATAATGCACACCCTCTTGTGCCTTATTGCTTTATTAACCATTTGCTTTAATGTTTACTGTCATTTACTGTTTACTGAAAGCATCAGGGGTTGAACATTTACTTAATAATTGCAAGAAAATATTTTGGTGTTTTTAAATAGTGAATTCAATTATATTTATTCGATATAAAAAAGATATCTAACAAAAGTCAAATGTTTTAAAGGCATGTTCACCACTCAGTTTCAGCATCTACATTTCATTCATTCATTCATTTATTCATTCATTTATTATCTTCCGCTTAATCCTGTACGAGGGTCGCGGTGGGGTTTCCCATGCCCATCCAGGGGAGAGTGTCTGGGGCGCTGGGCAGATACACCCAGGACAGGGCGCCAATCCATCGCTGGGTACACACTCACTCATACACACAGCCACACACTATACAGGGCAATTTAGAGCATTTAATTTATCTTGAATCCGTTTTGGAATGTGGGAGAAAACCTGAGAACCCGGAGAAAACCCACGTAGACACGGGGAGAGCATGGAAACTTCACCCAGATTGGGATTCGAAAAAGGAATTCCCAGCACTGAGAGACCAATGTGCTAAGCCATTTCAAACATTTCAAATTATGTTTTTTTTTTGTTTTATTTATTTGGGTTTTAAAAATGTAACCTGTGCAGAATTGCATTAGTTTGAATAATACAATTTGTAAACGTGATTTGCCAATCACAGTATTTGCCAAAAACATAATAGTTTCTAAATTTAGCCGAAAGCATTTTACAAAATTACCTGTATTTACTGTAAAGGTTATACTTTGTTATACTTTGTTATACTTTGCCTTAAAAAGCATTGCTTTTTATTAAAGGAATATAAATTTCTTTAATAAATATTGGTGCAAAATTGTGACCATGACTTATTCTTGTTTAAAATATCTTAGTTATGAGTTGATACTCTTCAAATTCTTAGTTTTGATGACCTTGATGGTACCACAACAGTGTTACTAAGTCTTATTTTGCCTCTTTTCCAACTTTGTGTGTGTTGGAGGTGTCATTTTTAAATAATTTTAAGAGAATTACATTAAACAAGCATTGTCAACATCCATTTGTAATTTTAAGAAGGGTTAAATAAATTACAAATCTGCAGTTTGCAGTTCTTATTCCTTTTTAAGAAAGTGTTCTGTTTTCCATCTGCAAAGACAAATTCCTAAGAAATGTACAAGTGATTGGACTTACTCCATTACTTAATTACATACTTAATCATCCAAGCACACTACAATTCATAGAAAATATTTATACAAAATGTCTATTATAGGGTGGCACGGTGGCTTAGTGGTTAGCACATTTGCCTCTTAGCTCTGGGGGTTACCAGTTCGTATCCCAATCTGGGTGGAGTTTACATGTTCTTCCCGTGTCCGTGCGTTTCCTCCGGGTTCTCCGGTTTCCTCCCAAAGACCAAAAACATGAAGGTAAATTGAATGCTCTAAATTGCCCTGTATAGTGTGTGGATGTGTGTGTGTATGTGTGTACCTAGATCGGCCCCCTGTCCTGGGTGTATCTGCCCAGCGCCCGAGACGGTCTCCCCTGGATGGGCATGGGGAACCGCCCCCCTTGACACTCATAAAGGAATAAGTGGAAGATATTACATATATATTACATCAAGTGCACACAAGTACATGCTACAATAGAACTTACGCTCACATTTCTCACCCCGCACCCGGATTTGGCTTAAAGTTAACATCTAAATTGACAATGTTTTATATTAAGTCTCATTATTAAAATGCTGACATTATTTAAGGTTACCACATTAATCACATTTCTCCACCTCATTTGTTAAGTGTTAACTCATATTACTGTTATTAGTAATATGAGTCATATGGCAGCAAATTAGCACACAAACTCTAGCTGATATTTGAATAAAGCTAAAAAGCTTGCTGAGTTATTTGATTATGTCTACTAATGCTGATGTGAATTTAATCCCTGCCTGTCACACTAACAATTAAAATGATACATTGGGTATGAAAAGTATTCAGACCCCTTTAAATGTTTAACCTTTTGTTTTATTGCAGCTATTTGCTAAAATCAAAAAAGTTTATTTCTTAATAATGTTCAATCAGAACCCCATCTGAAAAACACCTGAAATGTAGACTTTTTGCAAATTTATTAAAAGAGAAAAACTGAAATTTCACATGGTCAAGTATTTAGAACCTTTGCTCAGTATTGAGTAGAAGCACCTTTAGAAGTAGAAGTTTTCTTGGGAATAATGCAACAAGTTTTTCACAACTGGATTTAAGGATCCTCTGCAACTCATACTTGCAGATGAGAGTGGACTTCAGGAGAAACCCC
>JAOUQT010031598.1:0-11412 GCA_025769995.1 Xyliphius kryptos
GGAACTCTGACAGGTAAAAGTCTTCCCGCACTGTCCACACCGGTACGGATTCTCTCCCGTGTGGATGCGCTCGTGCTGTTTGAGAGTACTTTGCTGGCTAAAGCTATTTCCACACTGACCACACTGATACGGTTTCTCACCCGTGTGGATGCGTTGATGTCTCTTAAGGACGCCCTCGCTACTAAAACTCCTCCCACACTCGCCACAGGGATGGAGGCTCTTTCTCCCGTGAATGCTTTGATGTATCTGAAGATGATCCTCTTGAGGAAATCCCTTTCCACACTGCCCACACAGATACGGTTTCACGCCCGCGTCGATCTGCCCGTGCTTGCCGAGGTCACTCTGACAAATGCAACTCTTCCCACGATATGAGCAGGGGCACATCTGGAAAACATAATGTAAAATGATTCAACACGCTTAAATCATCGCTAAATGATATCCGTTAATTCTGCAACATCATCTCCTGGGATCGCTGCCGTGCCATGATGGTGCCAAGCTGGAGCATTACTACGAGTCTTAGAGAGATACTGACTGGAGCAGCGTCACCCCTGGTGGGAATGTCGAAGAGAGATCACAAACCACGATCACCATGGTGACAGGAACTGTGGGATGCAGCATGCATCATCTTTCACCATGAGGACATCGGCCAGGATAAAAAAGGTCCACGCTACCCACTGAGAGTGATAGGGAGAGTATCGTGGTCTCAATTACTGGATCATCATCATCATCATCATCAAAGGATTTATTGCTCAAAATAACAAGAAAACAAGATGAAGAGAAGCACATGATAAAACAACAGCCAAATGTGGTTGCGGTGCAAGAAACTTCAGGGGTCGGACCCTCGTTGACTTCTGTGATGAATAGATTGGTCATCACCAACACATTTTTTCACTTAGAATACTGACATGATACACGTGGAAGAGCCCAAGTGCACGGATTGAATACATCCTGCTCAACAAGTTAAATCAACCCCAGTGCAAACTAAGACTTCGATTACAATCTTGTGATGTTTACATCGAAGATGAGCATTTGAAGGAAACAAGCCAAGAAGACAATTCACCTGGACTTCGAATAGCTTAGAACTGACCACATCGAGCTGCAATACAGAGAGGAGGTTTCAAACAGATTTGAAGCTTTGGAGAGATTGCGGAACCAAACACACCAGATGAACTGGGGCAGAAAATGAAGGAGGTCATGCTGAAAGCTGTTGTACTGTATTGTATCTACCCCCGTAGCAAAATTCATTCTCTGCATTTAACCATCTGAACGAGTGTGCTGGCCCCCACTGAGGTGCGCAGGGAGCATTTGGGAGTTGGTGCCTTTCTCAATGGAACTTTAACCAGGACTTGCTTCGAGTGGGGATCTAGTTGTCCCCAGCCCTCTACTCGATACATTAGGCCATGGCTGCTGTATAAAAGAGACAATACAAAACATTCTGTGACTAAACACTACCTTCAATCCCGTGTCAGCAGGAGTGTGTGGAGACAAACAGCTGCTCTCACTCTCCGTTTTCATTATATTATTCCATATAAAGTATCAGGAGACTGCAGAGTCAGAGTCCACAAGCCAACACTAGCTGTTCCCCGGAGTGTCTGACCTTCCCGAAACCCGTCCGGACACAGATGTACCACACACACAGCGCTGTCTCCATGTACAAGCACGTGGCAGGTTCCTGAAATGAGAAATTCCATGAGTAATTATAAAAAAAATGATTTGAGAAATTGTTTCAAAATGAGTTGTTAAATAACGTAAGAATAAAAATGACTGTGTGGAACAGTTACTGCGTCACACTTATCTTTTTAAAGTGCAGATATTAACTGGATGGAATTAAGACTTTCGGAACAAAGTAAAAACATAAATAAACAAACACCTTTCAACTCATATTCAATGTAATACACCGCAGACACAAGATGTTTCATCTTCAAACTGATCAACTTTATTGTTTGTTTGTTTTTTTTTTTTTACAAATATTCACTCACTTTGATTTCGACGCCTGCAACACGTTCCGAAAGAAAAGTCCGGGAAAGGTGATGAATGCTTAGTAAACACCTGTTTGGAACATTCCACAGGTGAACAGGTTCATTGGAAAGAAGTGAGTGTTCATCATTCACCTACAATTAAAAGTTAAAACTCTACCATATAAAGAGAAAGTCACATATCAGCAACACACATAAACACCACCGGCTTCTCTGGGCCTGAGCCTCATCTGAGATGGACTGACACAAACTGGAAAAGTGTCCTGTGGTCTGACGAGTCCACATTTCTATTTGTTTTTGGAAAAACATTGACGTCGTCTCCTCCAGGACAAAGAGTAAAAGGACTGTCCAGATTTTTATCAGCGCAAAGTTCACAAGTCAGCATCTGTGATGGTATGGGTGTGTGTTACTAGGTAACTTGTGCATCTGTGAAGGCATCATTAATACTGAAGGGTACATACAAGTTTTGGAGGAACATATGCAACGTCTTTTTCAGGGACAGGAAAGTGATACATTTTTGCCACTATGTTTTTACACACAGCGGAATTGGTCCTCTGCATTTAACCCAGATGCCCAGAGCAGTGAGCAGCTAGCACAGCGCCCAGGGAACAACTGGGGGTTAGGTGCCTTGCTCAAGGGCACTTCAGCAATGACTTGTCGGTACTTGGTATCGAACCAGGAACCTTCCGGTCGCAAGGCTGTTTCCTTAACCACAAGCCTACGACTGCCCCTAAAAAAACGTCCTGATTATTTCAGAAAGACAATGACAAGCCACATTCTGCACGTGTTATAACAGTGTGGCTTCATAGTAAAAGAGTGCGGGTACTAGACTGACCTGACTACAGTCCAGATCTGTCTCCCAATGAAAATGTGTGGCACACTGTTAAGAGCAAAGTACGACAATAAAGACAACAAAACTTTAACAATTAATGTCCTTAGTTCCCAAAGACTTTGGGTTTTGTTAAAATAAAGATGATGAAAGATAAAAAATAAAAGGTATCATTATTATTATTGTTAATGATCATTGTTTGTGGAAACACAGTGTAAAGTCTCACTCATTCATTACACACTAAATTTAAATTAAATAAAATACATTCTAATATCTTATAAAAACCTATAATAAAATCTTATAAATGTATTTTTTTTATATATTTTACTCACTCAATATTTTACCTCAGGCACTAGAACGAGGGGCGCGCTTCCGGGTCAGGATTTACAATTTCCGTTTTATTCGGAAACAGAGTTTTTTTTTTTAAACTATTAACTAAATAATTCTTGTTTGTACAGAAATAAATTATTAAATATTATTAAATATTAAAGAGTGTAAATCAGATTTTATACAACTATAAAAGTAATGTCGCTACTTGACTTGCTACAAAATAAAAGTCGTCACCTCTCCTCCTAACTCTGCTACACGTCTCTCATTATTAAATACATCACTTCGGTTTAATGTCCACGGTAAACACGTGTATAAAATAAACAAAGTCTAATTAATGTAGACTTCAGAATCGAAGAAATAAAAGCAGGCTCACTTATAAAAACTCAACATAAAAGATATTAAAAATAAAAGTAACCTATTCCGGGTTATTCCGGGTTAATAATGTTGTTCTTCGTTGCGGTTGAGGTGCTCTACCGCCACCTACTGACGGCTACAGTAAACATTTTTTATTGTGTATTCCAGGTAATATCCAGTATCCAGGTAAGATCTCGGGAATCTGACATCGACCAACCAATAGGAATAATAAGACACAGTGACATCATTAATGAACAGTCCCTTCATCATCGTATAAGGACAAGATAAATTAATCGGGAAATAAATAAATAAATGAAGACACAAACAGCTACAAAAAAAAAAAATCAGTCAAATAATAAAAAAAAATAATAAACGTTAATAAAGAGCACTGTAAATAACAAAAAATATATCGTTTCCTTTGTCTTTCGTCCTCTCGTTTCATCAGGGGTCGCCACAGCGTGTCAATCATCACTGAGAACTCGCATCATTGATTTGGCAAATGTTTATATGCCGGGTGCCCTTCCTGACGCAACCCTCGCCATTTACCCTGGCTTGGGGTCGGCACTAGAAATTCACTGCCTTGCTCTCTTATGGCCGTTTTAAATTTAAAAAAAATCTATTTCAGTCAGATGGTAGGGAATTCCAAAGTCTGGGTGCAGAGCGACTAAAAGCTCTACTCACCATGGTGGTGAGACGGGCAGAGGGTACAATGAGGTGAATAGAGGAGGAAGATCTGAGAGAACGAGTGGGAGTAGCAACAGTGAGAACGTTGGAAAAATAGGTTGGAGCGAGATTATGGATGGCCTTGAAAGTGAGAAAATGGATTATGTAATCGATGCGGAACATGACTGGGAGCCAGTGGAGCTGTGACAGAACAGGAGTGATATGGTGGAAAAAAGGGGTTTTAGTGATGATACGGGCAGCTGAGTTTTGGACAAGCTGGAGCTTGTAATAATAATAATAATAGCACCTTTGAAAGTACCCAAACAGTAAATACATACATCAATTCAAAAAGAAAACTGATGTGATGAGAAATTTGAAGTGTGGAAGAGAAGAGACAGAGCGAAGAGAAGATGGAAGAGAGTTACACAGAGTGGGGGCGGCCACACTAAATGATTTGTCACCCAAAGAGCACAGGCTATATCTACATATGGCCAGCAGGCCAGCATCAGATGACTTGAATGAGCGCCCAGGAGAGTAGGAGGTCAGCAGGTGGGAAAGATAAGCCGGGGCAAGTCTATGAAGGGCTTTGAAAGTGAGGAGTAGAAGTTTATATTGGATGCGCTTATGCACAGGGAGCCATTGGAGTTACTCCAGAACCTGGGTGATGTGCTTGTATTAGCAAAGTGATGTGGTTGTGTTGCTAGAAAGCCTGTAGAGCAGTGAGTTGCAATAGTCTAGCCTAGAAGTAACAAAGGCATAGACCAAAACATCTGCTGTCTGAGGTGAAACCATGAGAAATGTTGGTGTAGGTGGAAGTAAGCAGACTTAATGATAGATTGTATGAAAAAGGGCAGTGCAGGTTGCATGCCAATGCGTATAAGTTCAGCTTAATCAGTGTTTAATTGATGATAGTTTTTTCGCAGCAATATGTTGAGATCTTGAAGACACCTAGTGAGGAAGATAGAAAAAAGGGATCAGAGGGCCTGAGGCTGAGGTAGACCTGCGTATCATCCGCATAGAAGTGAAATATTTGAGGTCGTGATTGCAGAAAATTTCACCCAGAAGTGAGTGGTATAAGATAAATAGCAGCGGTCCAAGGACCAAGCTCTGAGGCACACCCTGACGTATGGATGCATATTTTGAGGCATCACACACCAGCTAGGAATCAACAAAATGATTGCTTCCAGAGAGGTATGATTTAATCCATGTTAGTGACAGGCCAGAAACACTAAGATTGGACACTCTGCATGTGAGAGATAGGGGCAGCAAAAGCAGCTATAGCGGACTGAAAGAAAAGGTAGGAATTGGATCTAAACGGGCAGATGTGGTAGACTTTGACTTAGTAATGCTTTGTGAGATCTATGCAGAGTCAACGAGTGGGAAGGAAGTAAAAAAGTTAGAACCAGACAGTCGACACCTTGTCGCCGAAAATGTTAAGGAAGGCCTCACACAAACCAGGGGTTGGAATGACGGAATCATGGGGGCACAAAAGTTTTTTCATTGTGGTGAACAGCCGTTTGGGGCATAACCAGCTTTTTTAAATACAGAAATCTGGAATGGGAAGCACAGAAAGAAATTAAGAGATGATCAGGTAGGCCAGTAGAGTGCCCAGAGGATATACTGACACTAGCAGTCACACAAGTAGTCACACTAGTAGAATAGATGACAATGACAATTTTACAATGCTTGTGATTTGGAAAATTAACATATTGGGTTAAATCAAAGCAATTTACCAGACAAAGGAACTCAGATGCAGTTACAATCAGATGCAGTTACAATCAGATGCAGTTACTATCAGATGCAGTTACTATCAGACGCAGTTACAGTTAATTGAAAATTTTATTACAATTCTGCTTATTCCTAACTTTCTAATATTAAATGCCTATCTACCAGCTTCCGCATACTCAAGTTCATATTTGGAACATCTTCTCATTCCTAACTGCCTCGCATTAAATGTCTATCTACTAGTCTCCGCATACTCAAGTTCATCTTTCTCATTCAAAACTACTTCACAGGAAAATGCCTATCTACCCACTTCTTCAGAAAAGAGTTTGCTAATTCCACTATTCCACCCTCAGAGTACATATAATTGTTTTTCAGACTCCTGGCGACAGATATCTATGCCGATTCAAATTCTCCTGAGATACAGCAAATTCGATTCTACTGTGCCTTATAAAAGAAAACAGCTGCTTATTGAAAGGTCATGTAATACAAACACACACTTGCATGAGCACACTTGCACTCTCACATACCATTTAGCCCCTGTGATTGGGTGGTACTAAAAAAAAGTGCTGAAGCTAAGCAATACGTCTGATGTTTGTTATGGTCTATTTCTTCATTAAAACAACTGGACACTCCCATGCCTTTTGCTGAGTAAGGGCCCCACACACACACAGTCCTGGCTAATTAATTAGATATCCAGTCAAAATAGCTACCTGTATTCTAAAAGCAGAAAAACAATGATATATAGATACAGTACTGTACAATACCATTAGGCACCTTTTTTAGTACACATTTGTTACGAGGATGCTTGGGTAGACCCAGTCATGAGAGTATTTAAATGGGGATAATAAAAGCTGAAGCGGGTAACAAAACAGAACTGAACTTAAATTAATAAATCTATACCGTGGCAGGGCTTGAACATGTCCCAGCTTGTGGCTGGGCATGAACCTGAATCAGCGTGGTGGGAACGCTAGACACACAGTGTTAGTCTGCTACACTATGGCAGTGCTACTATGCCTGCTAGCAGATCTCCTTAAATGGAAAGTAAAAAGAGAGGAAAATAATTATAAAGATAAGGGCAAACAAAGGAGGCATTTATAAGCACAACTCACAGGCCAGCGCTGTTAAAGATTCAGTGAACGAGGCAGAAGGCAGCATGGTGAGAAATTAACTTAAAATATAAACACCGAACGAAAATGGAAAACAAAGCAGGAAGGAGACGGAAGACTTCAGCATTCTGATAGTGAGTGCTCAGAGCAGCAGTGGAAAGGAGAGGAGAAGTGAGATAGGGAGAGAGAAAAACTCAATCACACCATAATCTTTCATCCACTTTCCAGACTTAGATTACGTTGGGTCAAAGGCACTACGGTCATCCCACTATTTGTTGCAGCGTACCTGTGTCTCTAACGTTGTAGTACTGGTGGAACACCGGGTCTAGCTCCACAAGTCTTTTATAGAGCTTGAACCCAAGGTGCCTGTTTGTACCTGGTTCGTGCTATGACGTCAGGTGAAATGACTCCGCCTTCTCCTGTCTCTGGCGGAGCCCTAGTCAGGGAGCGCTTCTAATACCCGCAGGTGGCCAGTGGCTTTATCTGACCCCTTATAAAATTAATTTTTTTATGAATTCTGCAAATGTTAGAGGAAATTTTTGCTTGTCAGTACAGAAAGCAACAGTATTAGATAAAAACTTTGTGCTCAAGGGCAGGAACAACACTAGTCAGGGCGCCAATCCATAAGACACACTATGGGCCACATTAGAGACACCTAACATGCAAAATGCAAACTCTGACAAAGGGATGAAACTGTGAGGTGACAGCACTACCCACATCGCCACTGTGCTGCAATATGTCTATTTACTGTATGTATAGAAACATCTCTGGTGTAAGTCAAGAAATGACTTCCTGTATCGATCCTTATTGAAGAAGCCTCTTACAGACCACACTCCTCTGTCTGTCGAGTAGTGCGTAAAGTGTGTGTTGTGTTTTCGTTATTGTTATCAGTTTGAGTAGCACTCTTCTCTCCAAAACCATTTCTAGAGTTTGTTCAGTCTCTTCAATTCCCTGGCTCAGATTCCCCTTTCCCAAACAGACATTAGGTAAATTTCAACAGGTAGTCAATATTTGGTGCACTTTTGAAAGTACAATATGTGCAGTATCTGGTGTGTATTACAGAGCATCTTCTGGAGACACTGACTGCCACACATACTTATTTTTAAAGGCAGTTATGTATACGGGTATTCAGAGGATGAATAAGCGAGATAGAGAGACTTGACCTATTTTTTTTGCTATAATCTGCTTTTGCTCTGAGGAGCATGATAGAGAAGAATAACAAATAAAATGAAGTGCACTGCTGGATATTTTCCCATAAATCAATGCTGAGCCACAGCCTAGTGTGAGTGCATTCGACTAAGCTTGACCCCAGGTAAAGAAGTGTGTGGTTTTGAGCATGTTTTCCTAATGAACAAAAAAACAAGGCGGTGTGTGACTCCCATTCACAGCTCTTTAATGTTAAATGAACGGACTAAACAAAGTGGACATTGTGTTGAATAAGTCACAGTCACAGTCATCATTAAACATCTGGTCTTGAATTAAAATGCACACTTTTCAGTACTTCCTGTTGTCACTGGAAATGTAAATGCATTAAAATCATCGAATGACTGAAATATGGTCTGATGCCCCGTTTGTAATCGTATCCTCAAATATTCAAATCGATTATTCATTCATTCATTCATTCATTTTTTATACCCGCCTTATCCTAGTTTTGGCCTAACCCCAACACCAATTAACCTATCATGCATGTCTTTGGAATGTGGGAGGAAACCGGAGTAACCGAACACAGGGAGAACATGCAAACTCCACAGAGATATTTTATGAGTCACCCCAAACATTATTATATATTTATATATTTATATATTATGTCTTCTCTTCTAACACAATTGTTTAGAACATATTGCTCAGCCTTAAAAGCAGCCATTAGAGAGCACAAGCCAGTGTATTTCTATTGCCGGTCCCAAGCCCGGATAAATGGTGAGGGTAGCGTCAGGAAGGGCAACTAGCATAAAAAGTTAAAATGCGTGTTACTGATTGTTACTTGGTGTGAAAGCAGAAAATGCAGAGGACAGAGTGAGGTGGAAAAGGTTTGACACGCTGTGGCGACCCCTGATAAAAGGGAGAGGTCGAAAGAAGAAGAAGAAGAAGATATTGCTTAGCCTTAATTTTGTTAAAATGATTTGCTTTTGGGAATTTCAGATATGTTTCCGAATACCTGACATGGTAGTAATGAGGGATGTATTGCATCATCCTTGAGCAGACAATTTCTGAACAAGTGCCAAATAGTCCATGTTCCATAAGCTTGTCCAGCAGTTGACTACTTTCCCATGAGAGTCACAACTCGGAAATGTCACCGTGCAGTAGAGGGTGACACAGGAATCGATTTTCATTCCTGTCCCATCCCAATCCCGGTTTAGAATGAAAAAAAAATTCCTGTCTTGTCCCACTCCTGGTAAAATGACTCCCAGTCCTATTCCGCTCTCATTAAAAATGACTGTACCATTCCCATTTTTCTTACTCATGTTAAAATGATCAGGCAATACAATTAATTACATGTAATCTTCTCCCAATACTTTTTAGAAATGCTTTGTGTTTTATTTTAAAAGATATGGCAACAGGGACATTTGTTCATCTGTGGTAACATAGAGACATTTTATGCCTTAATTAAAGTAGTTTTCGCTATGAAGGACCAGCTGCTAAGTCCCTGTTGGATAAACCCAAACATGACATATAAATTTGTATTTTACTCATTTATTGAACAATTATTTCCCTAAAACATTAGGCATTAATTCATTCTTACCGATACTTTGTTCGAATACATCTACATTATTGTATCCAGTGACGGACAGTTGTGTGGATGTTGATATCAGTGAGGGGGTCAGAGGAGAATAGACAGACTGGTTCTAGATGATGATAGAAAAACAAATGTAAATCAAATAACCACTGGTTACAACCAAGTAATGTAGAAAACCATCTCTGTTGAAAGTATGACACAAAGAATTAGGGCAGTTCTGGAGGCAAAAGAGGATCCAACCTTTTACTAAGAAGGTATGTGAGTGGGCAGTGAGTGTATTTTTTTATAAAATGTTATTTTTATCCATAAGTTCTTGTAAAAATTATATTTCACCATGGATGTTTTAGCCTGTAAATCGACATCTAGTCTATGTAATCCACTTTAAATGATCAGTTTATTATGAACGATGAGTTTTTGTCTATGTGAGATGAACTCATGCAGCTATTTGCTGAAGCATGTATTTATTTCATAACCATATTTATTCATTTGAACAAGTCCAACACAAATAGTGCTCAGCTCTCTTTGTACCGGGATAGTTTCTGTCTACAGCACAGACACCGCCACTGTGGCAGGTACCGCCACAGTACCTTAGTAAACTTCTAGTTTCTTATGATCCACCATGCCCACTTTAATCAAAAAGTGCAAGCTATTTGCTGATACCTCGTATTATGAGGGCTACAGCAGAGGGGCAGATCATTCTCTTATAGAGCCCCATCTATATAATAGTCTTCCAGTTAGTGTTCAGGACTAAGACACAATCTCAGTATTCAAGTCTAGGCTAAAAACGTATTTATTTATTATATATCCTTCATAGTCCCCTATAGTTAAGTCCCACTTTTCAATCTTATTAAATAATCTAGTCTAAAATGACACTCCCATCTCTCCTATACATTCCCATACCTCTACCAGTATGTCATCAGATCCGTCTGCTTTTCCCTTTTTCATCCAAAGTTTTCCTAACTTCATCCTTGCTAATCTTTACTATATCCTCTTCCACTATTTCTATGCCTCCACTCTTCTTTCCCTGTCATTCTCTTCATTCATCATCTCCTGAAAATACTCCTTCCATCTTTTCCTCACCCTCTCTTCACCTGTCAGTACATTTCCATTTCTATCCTTGATCACCCTGACATAAGAACTCATTTTCTCCTTCCTTACTGTCTAACATCTCGTACAACTCATACAACTCATCAAATGCCTTTTGCTCGGCCTTTGCTACCTCCCTCTTTGTCCTACGCTTCATCTCTTTATACTCCTGCTTACTCTTTTCAGTCCTCTCCCTAACTAATTTCTTCTTTGCTAACCTCTTCCTATGAATAACCTCCTGAACCTCCTTGTTTCACCACCAGGTTCCTTGCTGTCTTTCACCTGTCCAGATGACACACCAAGTATCTTCCTGCCTGTCTGTCTAATCACTGTTGCTGCTGCTACCCAGTCACCTGAAAGCTCTTTGCTACCAACCAAAGCCCTTTCGGAACTCCTCACAGCATTCCTCCTTTCTTAACTTCCACCATTTTGTCCTCTACTCTACATTTGCCCTCTTCCTCTTCCTAACTACCAGAGTCATCCTGCCTACCACTATCCCATGTTGTCTAGATACACTACCTGCCACTACATTATAGTCTCCAATCTCTTTCAAGTGGCCTTGTCTGCACAGGGTGTAGTCTACCTGTGTGCTCCTGCCTCCACTCTTGT
>JAOUQT010031609.1:0-11411 GCA_025769995.1 Xyliphius kryptos
AAAACATCAGCCAGAAAGGATGAGAACAGAGAAAAGGGGTGTGGTCACCACCTGCAGAAGCTCTCCTTTATAGGGGGATCTTGCTAAGTGCCTCTCATTTCTACCTGTTGTCTGTTCCATTTGCACTACAGCAATTGATATTGATTCACAGTGTTGCACACTAACTGGACAGGTTGATTTCACTTGGAGTTCCTTTGTGGCGTTTAAATGTTCCCTGTGTTTATTTTCGCAGTGTATATTAAAGCAGTAAGGCACGAGAGGGCGTGCGTTATTGGAAATACTTCTGGAGTTTATGGTGGCGACGCAGAAATGGGGCCAAGAACGTTATACTGAGGCTCAATCGTGGCGTATGCTACGCTGTAGGGAGGCTAGTTGACTTGAAGTCCAAGCAAAGTTTAACGAAGATCCCCAATCTTTTCCACAGCTGCATTATTTAATTCTCCTGATCACATCCATTTCATCTCGTCAGCAGTCAGTGGCTCCGGACAACCATCCTCTCCCACGGGTCTTAATTACTCAACTCTGAGCGCTACGTCAATGTTGCCACAACATGTTTGCTCTGCAGCTCCATGTCAATACTGAATGGAGAGAAGCTGGAAGGCGTGTGCCTGCGCTGTGGTCCAGACAATATTGACAAGACTGAACACGAGCCTAAAGCCAGATTAATGCACTGGACCCACGTGTCCATCAGACGCCACGCTATTTCATCCTTTCACCCCTACGTTGTACAGAACAAACATTTGATTCTGATCCATTTTATTTTTAACATCACGATCTAACAAGCAGCCCTCATTTTTCAAAATTTTCAGAAACGTTTGTTAAAATAGAGAGAGAATCGTATACACTGGTGATCACTTCAGTCCCAATGAATCCACTGAAAGCTCCACATCTAAACGTACAAGTGGGACAGGTGGGCACGGTGTTACTGGGAGCTGTAATCGGAGAAGACTTGGAACTAAATGGGAGGTTTAATCAGTGGTTTCATCAGATGTCTAATTACAGTATTCCACGGAAACCACTGATTAACCCCGGCATTCATCTCCCGGTACGATCTCAGCGATGCTGCACCTCACCTGCCAAAAAAACCAAGGGTTTGCAGCAGGACCATTTTTAAAAAAGATCAAAAACAACACTAAATTTTAAATCTATTTTTAAAGCAGCGGTGGGTAGCGGTAAGAAATTTCACAGCAGCGAAGGCTTGATGGAAGATTGTGGTGTCTGTAACATGACCTCCATCGCCGGAGGGGGTTTTTGTTCTGGCCACAGACACCGTGACGGTATCGGATGTGTCATTGCCGCGTGATTAGACTTCGATGCATCTGTGATTTGTTCCACTAATGATATATCTGAAGCCAGTTGCTGGTCCCAGCGCTGAGTGTCAGCATTGTGACGTCATACTTCACACATTGTGTACCACCGTTTCAGTGGTACACACTGCGCTGGCTGGCTATGGCTCATGGGAGAGGGAGGAGGCAGCACCGCAGCAGAGTGCAGTTTATAATGGGATGAGCTATATAACGCTAACCCAACGGTGCCCTTTGGAGGACGCCGAGGGCCGTCAGTGATGCTCGTCCAGCATCTCGTCATGGGCGGTGAAGCAGCACGGTCTATACGGTGCTAAGAATCATTTACCGCCTAAATAATACCTGTTTGTTGATGCGGATCATTGAAAAATTGACAAAAGTATACAATACAGACAAACAGTTGGATTATGAGTTGGAATTATAGAAGCACAAAGGGATTCTATATGGTGCTGATTTACATTTAGTTATTTAGCAGACGCTTTTATCCAAAGCGACTTACAAATATCCCTTGGTTGGGGTCAGAACACAGGGTTGATACAGGACCCTGGAGCAATGAGGTTAAGGGTCTTGCTCAAGAACCCACATGGGTAACTTCAGTGGACCTGGGATGTGAACCCACAACCTTCTGATTGATAGTCCAACACCCTAACCACTGAGCTACCACTCCCTATATGCTGATACATTAATAAAATAGACAGTGGGTGTAGAGCCAACAAGGTGGAATTAATAAAGTGGTATTTATGATGTGGAGTGTAGACGCCATCATTGAATCTTGATATTGATTTTTAATAACGTCCATTAAAATGTATGATGTCATAATGTGCCTCCTCTGCGTATTTCCATACGGTCCAATCTGATACTGAATATGCTGACCAAGTGGTTTCTAAATGATCCAAGGTGCAAAATCGATGACAATTTAACACGACACACTTTGTTGGAAAACGTAAAGCAAAATAAAAGACGTCCAGAACTTCTACTTCTGAAATCCCCCTCTACAGGCGTCAAAGTAAAGCCCGTTCCTACGGCACATCAATAGAAAGATTTGAAAGGCGCAATAATGACAGTAGTGGATGAAAAAAAATGAGAGGAAACGAAAAGAAAAAAGAGAGAGAAAAAGAGGCCGAGCACTCAGCAGGAAGGAGATTGTATAGAAGGTCAAGAAGGCCTCGCACAACTTTCTTTTACAGCGGAGCCGCTGCTATTAAAGCTCAGTGTTCAGTTTAGGTGGGAAATAAATTGCAGGAGTGATAAAGAATCAGATCAGAACCCAAACCCGCTGAGTGGATTTGGGATTCTTTCTTTAAATAAACCTGGCCACTCAATGATGCAGCGGTTACAGCTTCCGCCTTTCGGACAAAAAGGTTCCTGGGAGGATGAGAGCATGGCAGGAACATGTCTGGGTGGAATTTCGAGTTTCTCTGGGTTCTCCGGTTTCCTCCCACAGTCCAAAAACATGGATTCAAGGTGAATTGGCTGCTCTTAATGATTTTTTTTTTATTTATTCATTCAATCTTTGATTAGGGACGCAGTGGGGTTCCCAATGCCCATCCAGGAGAGAACGTCTTGGGCGCCCAGATGCACCCAGAACAGGGTGCCAATCCATCGCTGGGCACACTCACTCCCACTGTCAGACACACCAACAAAAACTATAAGGGGAACATTTAGAACATTCAATTCCGGTGGAAACCCACAGACACCCAGATCGGGATTCAAACTGGGAATAACCAGCGCTGAAATGCAAACGTGCTAACCACTTATCTTATTTTTTATTTTGTAATTTTTTTTTTTCCGTTTTACTTAGTTTTTAGGCAGCACGGTGACTGAATGTGGTTATTAAAGAAGTCTCCCCCACAGTCACTGCAGATTCCTCCTCTTCATTTATTTGAAAAATACCTTTGTAATCCGTCAATTTATTCGACCACGACGATTTTTAAAGTAAACTAAATATCCGTCCATCCGTTATCTTCCGCTTATTTCTCTACTAGGGTCACAGTGAGGTTTCCCATGCCCATCCAGGGGAAAACATCTCAGAACAGGGTTGCCAATCCATCTCTGAGCACGTGCACACACAAAGACATGTTTTTGGACTGTGGGAGGAAACCGGAGAACCCGGAGAAAACCCACGCAGACATGGGGAGGACATGGAAACTCCACCCAGATCGGGACTCGAACCAGGAATCCCCAGCACTGAGAGGCGAACGTGCTAAATACTAAGCCACCTCCTGCCCAATAAACTAAATACGTTTTAAAAAAATTAATAATGACAATATTATTGTCCACGTCTTCTTGTGTTTTTCACCTTCCCGCTTCCCTTTTTGTTTCCGCCAATGATTAATCTACATGATTCACCCGGTGATTTACTTGTTGCACACCGGGATCTGCTCCGATGTCGTTCAACACCTAAATTTGTCTCCCCTCTCCTTCACAGACCGACAACTTCCCCGCCGAGCCCAATTACATGGGGAGCAGGCAGCAGTTTGTTCAAAGGTAAGTCCTATTAAATGACTCGCTGAGGCGTTGCATGCCGCCGGACCCCCCTTTTTATCTCACCAGCAATTGCTTGTTTTTAATTTGACTTCAATGAAATAAATCTATTCGAGACATTTTGGGCTTCCTGTTGCTTCTTACCTGCTTCCTGCTATTTCTTTTTTCTAACTTTGTTTTTTTTTTCCCCCCATAACAGCAGTTCCACGTTTAAGGATCCGGAGCGGGTGAGTCTGAGGGACAGCGGACATGGGGACAGCGACCAGGCCGACAGCGATCAGGACACCAATAAGGGCTCGTGCTGCGACATGTCGGCCAAGGAGGCACTCAAGATGAAGGCGACCGGGCTCAAGCCTCAGCCTCTGGAGCAGGGTAAGTCCTGCATGTTTCATTTTGGAAGTGACCTGTGACCAAGGTTTAGGCTTTGGACTCTGTAATTACTTACTTACTTACCAGTCGTCCTATTCCGAGACTTTAAACCAAAGCTGGTTAACACTTGCACTTTGTATCACTCCAAATACTCCTACTTGTCAGACACAACCTGTCGTATCTTTAATAATGTTTAAGCTTCTTAAGCGCGCAAACCAGCTTTGACTAACCGAGGTAGGGGGTTCCGTTTAAGCACTTTAAGTAGTAAAGTAATGAAGTGATCTATTTTGCCTACTGTACTTACACACAGAGGAATATGTTCTTTACATTTAATCCATCCGTGCGGTGAAACAGGAGTAGTAGGCAGCCTTATACTCGGCACCCAGTTAGCGATTGCTGTTAGATGCCTTGCTCTCGGTCACGTCAGCCAGAGATCTTGGTGGGACTGGGAATCAAACCTGGGAACCTCAGGTTTCTAAACCACAAGTCTACGACTGCTTATAGACTAGTTATAGTTATATGACTGAAAGAGTGTAGCACGGCTGTGTTATGGCATTATTACATTATAGTGTAAGATTTATGGCAATAAAAATACTCGTGAAGACCCCAATCTGTCTGAGGTTTTGGGCGAACGTGGGAACATTCGAACGTGGAAAAGCGAGAGCCCATTTGTTCTTCCAAGAACATGGTTCGACAAATTTCAGCCTTGTAGGTACTCGGGAAGAACTTTACATGCATTCATTCATTATCTTATGCTTATTCCTCTACTTGGCTCGTGGTGGGGTTCCCCATGACTATCAATGAAAGAACGTCTTGGGTGCTGGCTGATACACCCAAGACAAGCCACCAATCCATCGTTGGGCACGCACTCAATCACACAGTCACACACAGAAACACACACTATACAGGGCAATTTAGAGCATTCGGGTTACCGGAGTAACCAAAGGAAACCCACGCAGACACGTGAAGAACATGAAAACTCCACCCAGATCAGGATTCGAACCGGGAACCCCCAGCACTGAGATGCGAATGTGCTAACCACTTAGCCACCGTGCCGCCGAGAACCCAAAATCATTGTATTCAATAGCGATATTGATGGGGAATAAGGGAGCCAAATTTCAGCCCTGTAGGTACTTGGGAGGACCCCGACATGACACTGGAAGGGTCTTGTGTTCGATGACCATATCCAACAAACCATCAAACGTAGAAAGGTGAGAAAGAATTTGTTTTTTCAAAAACATGATGAGTAATGATGAGCCAAATTTTATCCAGACCCCGACGTGACGCTGGCGAGCCTTGTGTTTGATTGTGATCTCAAACAAACCATTGAAATAAGGAAGAAGAAGCGTGAGAAGCGGTTAATTTTTCCAAGGACATGATGGAGAATTACAATGCCGAAATTCAGCCTTGTAGGTACTTGGGAAGTGAGAGAATTAGTGAGGAGTGAGTGAGTCCATGAGGACTTTGGCATTTATAGGTATAGACTCTACCATGAAGACATTTTTTTCTTGATGGTTGTTCATTCATGTGTTGTTGGTGTGGTAGCTCAGTAGTTAGGGATCCAAAGGTTGGTGGTTCAAATCCCAGGTCCACTGAAGTTACCGATGGGGGTCCTTGAGCAAGATTGCTTAACCCTAATTGCTCCAGGGTGCTGCATCAACCCTGTGTTCTGACTTCAACTATTAAGTAGGATACTTGTAAGTCGCTTTGGATAAAAGCGTCTGCTAAATAACCAACTGTAACTGTGTTGTAAACATACAGACTACTATACGTAACCAGGGACCTTCAAGGACTTATCGCATGCAACCTAAAATGGGACCTTCACAGTACGTTCTGTAGTTTACAAATGGATGGACTACAGACTGTAACTGTAGAACTACAAAGTCCATCTACATACAATGGAACAGTGAGTAGAGCAAAAAGGGGGGGCATGTGTAAACATTTGACCGACACTATAGATCCGCACAGCTTCTGCCGCCAACTTGTTGTTAAGCCTCGTCAGAACCGCCTGATATTTAACTGCCTTTACATTTGTTTATAATCACAATAGTGGACCTTCTGTTCTCATGCCCTTCATCCACCACCCTGTTTGTTCTTTATTTGACCCGCACTATGTCTCTCGCTGGCGTTTTTATTTCCCTCCCCCCTTCTCCCTTGTTTCTCACCATTTAATCCCTCCGTCTCCGTCAGCCTCTCCATCTTCTCTCCCCCCCCCCACACCCGAACCTTCCCTCACTCACGTCTTTCTGCAGCTCGCGCTCCCTCTCTCGCTCATTCTTGTATTCCAGCGACGTTCTCAGTTTATCAAACCAGACAAGCCCATTATGATTTTATAAGCCGAACCACTTTAGCCTCTCCATTTAGTCCTTGCTGGTGAAGCGCTGGGAGCGTTGCTTCTTTATAACTTTCATAATGGAACACAGAAAGCAACTTAACGGTGCGGCGGGAGAAGTTGCGTGTTTGGCCTGATTAAAAATGAATAATTGTTGGATGTTCCATATTGCCGGGACAAACGGCTCATGACGATTTAAACAGGAGCTCGGTGAGGAATGTGGAAATGGATGGAGGATTGTACACATTGTACAGTGCTGTGCACCCGGAACCTTTCATGTTGGCAGTACATTGTGTTTATAGGCTTTATTTTAGCGACCGTGCTTCGTGATTTAGGGCATGTCAGTGTGTCTTTGCCATCACAGCAATGGGAAAAGGATGTCTTGCGCACAGTGCAAATGGCGTGTACTCATTCTCTAGATTATTCATGGGTGTGTTTTGGGGCGTAACGTACAATAAAGCTATCATCTTGTTGCTTTTCGTTCTTTTCAAAAACCAGGTGACGCTCTGACTTTGGTGGATTGCTATTTCAACCGTGTAGCTACCTGGTCCGTAAGGTTCTCCATTTTACTGTGAATGGAGAACACACAGTACAGTGTAGACAAGGGTTTCTGAAATGGTGGGTCGTGGATGGGTTCTAGTGGGTTGTGGACAGCTTGTTAAAAATAAATACTGCTGAACTTCGTTTTCTGTCGACTTTTTCTGTGTTCATCCATTTTCTCTGCGGAAGTTGCTTCGGAATTCGGAATGATTACATGATCACATGTCTCAGTAAAAGTGAAGTTTACGCTTCACGGCCAGCTGAATAAAGGAAAAAAATAGCTTTCAAAAAACAGGAGTTCATTAAATAAAAAGAGCAAAAATGCCATCGGGTTGAAGGACATCATGGAAAAAAATACGAGACCGGTATTCAGATCGCTGAAATGGGTCGCATGTACAGGAAGTTGTGGTCAACAAGAACTTCGATTGTGGAGAATCAATTCATGCTCACCTCTCAGCGCTGGGGATTCCCGGTTCAAATGCCAATCTGGGTAAAGCTTTCATGTTCTCCCCATGGGTTTCCTTCAGGTTCTCTGGTTTCCTCCCACAGTCCAAAACCATCGAGTGAGTGAGCATACCAATAGATTGCCGCCCTGTCCTGGGTGTATTTGCCCAGCACCCAAGACGTTCTCCCCTGGATGGGAAAATGTGGATGCTTCAATTTTCATCAATTTCAGATTTCACCGATTGTTTGTAGACGATTAGCCTCAAATAGTTTCCACTGTACATTTTTAAAAATAAAATCTGACTTTGTACTTGTTGCAAGGAGACGGAAAGGAAGGCCAAACAGGAGATATATGGATGTGATAAAGGAGGATATGTAGAGAGTCGTGGTTAGAGTAGAAGATGCAAAGGACCGGGTGAGGTGGAAAAGATTGACTCGCTGTAGGGTCCCCTAAAAAAAGGAGAAGCTGAAAGAAGTCCTTTTCTTTTGCCATTGAAGCTGAAGCAAAAAATCTCGTTGTATTTCTGTAATAAGTTTTAATTGGATAAAAAAAAGTCATCAGAAGGCATAAATACACGGACGTAGGGTAAGCCTTCTAGTAGGTGCTGATATGGAAAACTCAAAATCGGATTGGTTGAAACAAGAGAGATGCTCCACGATTATTTAATGCTATTGGGACCACTACGTTCATTCTGAAGACCTAGGCAAAAAAAATGAAAACCTGGCAACCAATAATGCTAAAATGTCATTTGCTAAATGTGCTAATAAGGAAATACGTGACTGGAACCAGCGCAACCCCGGGAAACCTTATGAAAAGACTCAGACAGGAAATTTGGAATTATTTAATAAGTATTCATGGACAACGTGTGTGATTCAGCTATCCGTAGGCCTTCAGAGAAGTCCCCGATGCCCGTCACTGTATGGTATACTATGTATATGTTATATTACAGCCCCAGTTTACACCTGGATTATGGTGGTTCTATCCACACCAAGGATGTATCCCTTGGAAAAAAAAGCCGAAATGTACAGTTTGTTTGTGAGGGATTAATACAAATGGCCTGCGCAAGCTATAAATCAAGTATAATAGTACAATTAATCAATAGAACAGAAGGAATCACCTACTATCTGTGATGAGACAGTAGAAAACCGCTCTAGCGGAGCCTGCCGCCGGAGAACCGTATGTGCCCGTGTTTCACTGCAATTCAGGAACACTGCAAACGTATTGGCAAGAGAAATCGGCCAATTAAAGAGGCCCATATGCTACGTTTTTTTTTTTCCAAAGGTAGTTATGTAATGGGGCATGGGACTAGCTGGAAAATGTTGTTTTTGTGTTCATGTGTGTACTGGGACTCACACATGTAAGGAGGCTGCTATGTCCGACTCCTAAAGCGAGTTTGGATAACGTTGTGTAAACCGTATGTGTGTGATGGTTTAATAAATGAACATCAGTTACATTTTGACCTGCAGGTGGAAAACTGCGGAAAATTAACCTGTGAATAAATAATAACAAAATAAATATCTCCTGTTTTGTTTTTGGGTTCTCGCAGACCACATCTCGCGTTGTGTTCTTGGCCCTGATCCAACGATCCTAATTTAAATCTGTATGTCAGATCTGGATTAGAGCTTTGATTTGGTCTTTAAGCCTCTTGTTGTTTTTAAGGTGGCAGATCCGTATAGATAAATCCATTTGCATTCAGGGACAATATTATATTACCTAACGGGTAGGGGATGTGTGCAGACATAAGGAGAACATACAAAATACATACAGATTCTCACCATGCTCTTCTGGAATTGAACCAGGATTGTCCTTCTGTGATTTTTTTTTTTTTTTTTTTTTTTTTTCTCTATATGACCATATCATTATGTTTATGCTTGTGTACGTCTGTGAGAGATTAAAACATTAGTTGCCACAACTACTATAATCCCTCGTAAACAACAGTTGCCACAACTTCTATAATCCTGTGTAAACAACATTTGGCACAACTGCAATAATCCCTCATGCACAATGGTGGTCATACCTTCTATAATCCCTCATAAACATTAGTTGCCACACCTACTATAATCCCTCATAAACATCAATTGCAACACCTTCTTTAATCCCTCGTAAACAACAGTTGCCACAATTACTATAATCCGGTGTAAACAGCATTTGGCACAACTGCAATAATCCCTCATGCACAGTGGTGGTTACACCTACTAGAATCCCTCATATACAACAATTGCAACACCTACTGTATTACCTCATTAACAACATTTGCCACAACTACTATAATCCCTCATAAACATTAATTGCCACACCGACTATAAAAATTGCCACACCTACTATAATCCATTGTAAACAACCAGTGCTATAACTTCCGTAATCTCTTGTAAACAACAGTTGCCACACCTACTATAATCCCTCATAAACAACAATTGCAACACCTACTGTAATCCCTCGTAAACAACAGTTGCCACAACTACTATAATCCCTTGTAAACAACATTTGACACAATTGCAATAATCCCTCATGCACAATGGTGGTCACACCTTCTATAATCATTCGTAACCAACCGGTGCTATAACTTCTGTAATCTCTTGTGAACAACGGTTGCCACAACTGTTATAATCCCTCATGAACTATGGTTGCCACAGCTACTATGATCTCTCATAAGCAACAGATGCTACAACTTCTGCTGCTAGTGTAGATAATAAACCTGTAGTACTTTGGATATGAATGCACATTGATGTAATAAATATTTCATTACTGTTTGCAGTGAATCATTTGAATCGTACGTCCAAAAGCCCGATTTATCAATCCGCTCGGTCCGAACGTGCCGAACCGCAGCACAGAGGCAGATAGGAACTTTATGAGCAATTCAAGTACGATTATCTTTGACTCATCGTCGCAGTCTTTCAGCCTCTGTGCTGATCCATGAGAACAAGGTGTACCACAGACAGCTCTCAGCCACATCCTGGAGTGGCCATTACTACTCTGAAATAGTTATAGGCTTTAAAACTGTTTTTAATAGACCCAGGTCGGTGGGAATGGACATTATAGCAGTGTTATGAGGCGATGAGGGCCGTACACAGTCATGTTGCATGCAGCGTGATCTATAATACATTATGCTGCATTATTGCTGGGCTTTAAAGTGGAGGCTTATGGCTACATTTAGCAGCAAGCAGGGGGCAGTGTAATGTGCATGTGTGTGCCCATGGGGCCTGCACAATGTGTGTGAGATTGTAGACTCTGTGCTGAAATTAATTATTTGGAAAGGCCAGCTGCCTGGCATTGACTTCAGTTACTGGGAAGGAGGAGCAAGACTCATTCCTGTTGGATTTTTGTCTTGCAGTAACATATTAATGGCAATTTAAGACAGCTGTCATGCATAAAAGAACCTTTAGGATCAGGGTCGAGTCCCTTGATGGGATTCTTCCTCGTTTTGTGAAGTTGCTCGTCATTAAGGCGCCGGATGTTCATCTTTTTGATGCTTGACCCTCGGTTTGTGGTTACTCACTGGAGTTGTGCTTATTAACTTGTAATTCAGTCCGATCTTAAAAGAGAGAGTGCGAGAGAGAAGGAGTATGGCTTCAGAAAGGGTCCAAAAGTTTTGAGAACTCAAAAACAGAATTTGTAAGCAATTTTCTTCGTTGCACACTTTTTGCGCTCGCGCTTCTCATTTTTTCGCTCACGCTTCTCATTTTTCCGCTCGTGCTTCTCTCTATCGCCCCCTCGCGTCAAATTTCTCACGTTCGATTTTTGTATTTAGGACCAGTTTTAACGGGTGGGCGGAATCTAGACAGTAATTGGCGAATGAAAAAATGAGAAGCGCGAGCGGTGCGTCCGGAAAAATAAGAGGCGCGAGCGCAAAAATGAGAAGCGTGAGCGAAAAAATTAGATGCGCGATCACAAAAATGAGAAGCGCGAGCATAAAAATGTGCACCGAAGAAAATTGCTT
>JAOUQT010031618.1:0-21750 GCA_025769995.1 Xyliphius kryptos
GATAGATAGATAGATAGATAGATAGATAGATAGATAGATAGATAGATAGATAGATAGATAGATAGATAGATAGACACTTTACTTTTGAAGCCGCTTTAGATAGATAGATAGACTTTTTTGACTTTTGAAACCGCTTTATTTATAGATAGATCATTAATGTTAATTTTTTTATAAATGTTATTAGTCACTATTTTCTTGATTGATTTAGTTTTTATTGTTTTTTATCAGATCCCCATAGTAAGTCTGTCTTTTTACTTTAACTTTTGTAACTGATTTATTTTAACCAAAATTACATTTTTATATGCAGTAAAAGAAAACTGAAAACAATCACAGAAATAAATATTTACACATCTTTAAGTAAATTCCGTGCATTTTTTAACTATTAGCAATAGAAGGTCATCCCACACAAACGTATCAGGATTCAAATGATGTCTAGGCCACAGTCACGCACCTCCCTTATTTTGCCCCCATCTCTAGCCATTCATCCATTCGTCGCTTCATCCAGCTTTTATCCAGATGCAAAGAGCAGTCTAATCCGATGAGAGAGGATTTACCAGCCCTTAAAATCTGGATTTAAACCCACTCTGCCCTATCCATGCCGCCACCCATCTTTACTTCAATCCACCCATCCTGATTGATCCCACTTGCTTCAAGGGTCTGTGATACCCCCATGGGACCCTTATTGGTCAAAACCTGAATAAGGCCTTCTAGTCTCCATTTTTACCTTAATAGCAGAATGACTACATAAAAAGACCAGTTGATCTGTTGGATGTAAAACAACATGATTTGAATAAAGTCCATGATGGGCCAGTCTCCACCCTCCATCCCGATCTCTGCCCGTTCCTAGTCCCGCTCCCCCTCCTCAAGCAAATTTTAAGCAAAGTCACTTGGTCATAAGCGCTTGGTGGAGGCACTGACACAATTAAAGAGCAGCCAGTATAAGTGACCTCTTGTTTTAAGGTAAGGATTGAATTTGCTATAAAATTATTTACAGCAAGGATTTTCATTTTGACCAGTTTAGGTTGCAACTCTGTTATTAACCCTATTGGATCACGATGCTTTAAATCAGAACATGGAATTAATTGTGCGTAAATATTTTTTTTGTGCATTTTTAATTGTATTATTATAAATTCTTTAAAAATCACTACACATGTAGCATAGTATCAACCCATTACACGATCTAAATAGCCAATATCTAAACTTAATTGTGTCTTAGCAATGTTTGTATTGATACTAACAATAACAAATTAATATTATATAAATATGATAATTCTCTCAATATGTGTGAGTGTAATCCAAAAGATGTTATAATATGTATAAATGATAAAAACTAAATCCTAACACACTTTTTGGACTCTGCTTGTTTGGGCGTGTGGTGGAATCAGTGCCTGTTTGCATGCATCCTTATTTGGGACCATTTGCAAACCAGTTGAGACAAGTTTTGAATTGCAAATACCCCCCACCCACACCCCACCCTTGATACTATGAAGAGCTTTAGCACCTCTAATATGTGACCTTCGGATTTACAAGTGAATATGAACTCATTAGTGAATGGATCATTCTTACTAAATTACTAAAATTAAGTAACTAAATCCATCGCTCCACCTAACTTCTCCTAATGTTCTTCTCCCAGCATTCACTTTACTCACCCGATTCCAGAGTCGCCAGTGACCGTGCCCGGAGACCGCCACCATGGGCGAAATGGAGCAGCTTCGAAAGGAGGCCGAGACCCTGAAGGGCCAGATTGCTGTCAGTATCATTGATTCACACAGTACACACAGTCACATCAACAAATCTTAAAGGTGCACCGAGTAGTTCTGGGTGATGCAAATCATCATGGAAATATCTGGGGAACAAACTAACACCCATGTTTATAAAGAGAACCAAATATTTCTCAGAAACACCCTTTAGAGACAAACTGGTTAATTTCAACCAGTCACAGTAGAACTGTCGATTCTATGCACTACCAGTCATAGCATCCTAATTCTACAAACTCACTTGATGTGAATTTGGGTTGGAGGAAAATCATATAATTGTAATCAAATTCTATGTTTTATTATTATATTTAAATATTATTATATACTATCAATATATACTATATTATTAATTATTATTATTACATTCGGCGGCACGGTGGCTTAGTGGTTAGCATTCGCCACTCTGCTCCGAGGATTCCCGTTTCGAATCCCAATCTGGGTGGAGTTTCCATGTTCTCCCCGTGTCAGCGTGGGTTTCCTCCGGGTTCTCCCGTTTCCTCCCTCATTCCAAAAACATCGATTGTGTGAACTGAATGCTCTAAATTGCCCTGTATAGTGTATGTATGGGTGTGTGGCTGTGTGAGTGAGTGTGTACCCAGCGATAGATTGGTGCACTGTCCTGGTTGTATCTGCCCAGCGCCCGAGATCTTCTCTCCTGGATGGGCATAGGGACCCCTCCCCACCGCGACCCTCCCCTTAAAGGAATAAGGGGAAGATAATGAATAAATTATTACATATTTATATATATATATATTTTTTTTTTATCTCTTTGGGGTTTGTTTTCCACAGACTTTTACATATATTTTGTGAAATCTTAATTCAAAATGAATTAAATACCTGTGGTTCTGTAAATAAGTATTTATATGATAATGTGAAAAATCATAGGATTTCACACGCAGATAGCAGCACAGGTACTTTTAAATCTCTTTAGAAAGGATTTTAAAACTTGTATCTGAAAACTTGTATCTATTATATTGTACTGTAAAGGTTTTATATATAATATCAGTTATGTAGTAGTAAATAATCTGTAACATAATCGCTTAAAAGCCACAACAGAAAGTAAAAGCTGTTTTTTACAAGGTTTCTATGAAATATAAATATATAAAACTTAAGTTCCCTATATATTTATACCAACAATTGTGAAAGCTAAAAACTACAAATTGTATAAATGAACTGGTTTCCTTGGACACTTTGGGCACTGTAAACAGAGGAGAAAAACAAATAGTGCTATGCAAAATGTGAGCAGTAAAGACGTCAGTTGTAGTAACCAGTGTCAGGTGGATTATATTTGTGATTAAGTGTTCAACTGAATTAAGGCACTGAAGATGGTTATTATTTTGAAACAGTTTTTAAAGCTGTGAGTAAAAATTGAGTAAAGAAGGAAATGATCCCTTCTTTAATTAAAGTTGAACTTAGTTATTGTGCCTAATTGAGGTGTTGATGAGTGTTCTCTAACATTATGCATTAAGACAAGGTTTCCTTCTGTACACCACAGTGTAGACATATCTGTTGATTAAATCTTAAAAAAAAGGCTAAACTTTATCCTCTTACATGTTTAAGATTTTCTGTTTTATAATATCACTTTAAAATATACAGTACCAGTCAAAAATTTGGACACGCCTTCCTTTTGCTCCACTTTGCTCAAACTTGGTAGAGCAAAATAATATGTTATTATGTTTTTCTGATTAATATCATTATATATTGTGCATATTCTCACTGTCCAAATTACTGGATGTCTATAGGCTGCACGGAAAGAAGTGCTGGACACCACACTGCAGGACGCAGCCTCAGGCAAATCAACAGTTGCACGAGTGCAGCTCAAGGCTAGGAAGACACTGAGAGGACATCTGGCCAAGATCTATGCCATGCACTGGTCTGGAGACTCAAAGTATGCATGCACATACATAATCAGATTTAAAAATGAAAGTAGAACCAAAGCTTGAAATACACTGTCCAATATTTAGTAGGCAAAACTTAATATTACATTGGATGTCATGATGGTCCAATCGCTAAATACTTTTGGTCACAATTTTTATGCAGGCAGCATGTATTTTGGCCATGACCTCTGAGCCAAGATCTCCCAAAAGAATTAGATAAAAAAGAGATTTGCCTTATGTGATTACTTACACCAGGCAGGACCAAATATGGAAGGTGCTATACAAAATTTACATACGCAACATAATATGACATGTAAAGTCAGCTGTAGTGACCGGTGTCAGATGAAGTAAAGTTGGGTTTTGACTTTTAAGCAAACAAGAAACTGAAAATGTTAATGGTTTAGAATATTATGCTTATTTTACTTTTATTGTAAAGCCTGGACACTGCAATCTAAATAATGCACAACATTAACACCATGGGTTAAAGTATTAAATATTTATCTCGGTGTATGATTTGCTGCTTCATTACAAATTGCGAGTCATTAGTCTCCTGTATGCACGATCAGTGGTTTTAACCAACTTACCATTCACATGCAAAGTACAGGAGCAGGATGCGTGCAGGTGAGCAGTGCACCTGTCTGTACCCGACACACACCCTACACACAGCCACACAAGTTCTCCAGTGGGTGTGTTGGCAACAAACATGATTATACGCTAAACTCTGTAAAACTGGGTAGTTCCAGTCCTCAATGTTGTGTATTATTGTGAATAAATCATGGGAAAGAGATGTAACTGTACTCTGCTTCGCATCAGGCCTAATACCACCTCCATTCAATAATTTATTCACAATAATGCACACTCTTTAGTGCTTTATTGCTCTAGTGATCAAGTTTGTCACACATATTAGGTGTTGGTTGTATACAGTTACTATTCTGGGATGTTGGTGGCGCACCTTTTTACAGCCCATGTGAGCTCAGTCCATGGTTGGTGTAGTGCACTGAAAAAAATGTTTTCCTATCCTGTTCATCATATATAAGTCTACAGGTACCTAAAAAATTGCCTGGGTTTGCTGCTGTCCGTTGCTGGACCTCTGGTCTTGTGTGTTTATTAAATGAACCAGTAGTAAGCTAGATCTACTTATCCTGTTGTACAGTTGAACACACAAACACACACTTTAATATTTCTACATTTAGATATAGAGTTTCTGACAGACTTGCTTGATTAGTTTGAAATAAGTTTGAGTGCTAAATAACTTCCAAATGGTTATTTTCTTTCAGACTGTGCGTGAGCGCATCTCAGGATGGTAAACTGATCGTGTGGGACAGCTACACTACCAACAAGGTACATACGCACATTTACTATTTAGGGGAAATTTAGAGCAGCCAATTCACATTGAATCCATGTTTTTGGACTGTGGGATGAAATCCGGATAACCCAAAAGGAAACCCAAGCAAACACACGGACAACATGGAAAGTCCATCCAGATCGGGATTCGAACCTGGATCCCCAGCTTTGAGAGGCAGACATGCTAACCACTAACACTACACAGTAACACAGATAAAAATCAGTGGCAAACAAGTCATGCTAAGATTGTCAGTAATTCTAAAAACAATTATAGACCTTGGGGCAGCACGGTGGCTTAGTGATTAGCATGTTCGCCTCTCAGCGCTGGGGGTTCAAAGTTCGAATTCCGATCAGCTTGAACTCAATAAATTGAATGCTCTAAATTGCCCTATGTAGTGTGTCTGTGTATGGCTGTGTGAGTGAGTGTGCCCAGCAATGGATTGGCGCCCTGCCCAGTGCTTGAAATGTTCTCTCCTGGGTGGGCATGGGAAACTGCGACTCTAATAGATTAAGGGAGAGATAATAAATAGACCTAATGTCATAAATACATTGATGCTAAGCATTTAAATTTTTTTTTTATAAGAACATTGGTCACACTGATATAAAAACTTGCATGCAAATACCAACAACAAAGTATAAATCTTACAGAGAAGCTGTGAGTTGTCACTTCTAACTTGACTCCTCCCATTGTGCCAGGTCAATGCCATTCCGCTGAAGTCCTCTTGGGTAATGACATGTGCTTATGCCCCTTCTGGGAATCTGGTGTCCTGCGGTGGTCTGGATAACATGTGCACCATTTACAACCTGATGGGCAAAGACGGGCAAGTCAAGGTGATGCGCGAGCTGATCGCTCACAACGGTATGATCACATACAGTACTACAGAACACCAACATGGGACATTAATATGAATGAATAACAAAACCCTCTAGTGCTTTCTGGTGGATAAGAATAGAAATCATTAGTTTCACATTTAATAAGCATTTCTTAGTGCACAAAGGTGGAGCTACTGAGGCAAGACAGTGCTGCAGGCAGTTAAATCTCAGTCTTTAATCTTGACAGAACCCCCATACATGGGATCCTTTTGTTTATTGAGTGAATTACAAGGATGTGTTTAATCCTACAGTTAGGTCAACTATTACATGTTATCAAGGTTTCTGGGTTCTGCTTCATGCTTAGAAATTTGGTTGCAACCTAAATTTTAAACCTTACCAAAATTATTTTGGCACAAATCTGGCCAACATGCCGCATGGATTGACAGCATTCATTAGGTAAATGTGGGTCACATATTGAACGTACCTAATTAGGTCAGCCAAAAAGGTCAAATTTTCCAAGTTCTTGTCATGTCCGCGTGGGTTTCCTCCGTTTTCTTCTCACAATTTAAAAGCATGGATTTCAGGTGAAATAGTTATTTTAAAATTGACCATATGTAGTGTCCCTGTCAAAGATAAAAAGCCTGTTTTTAATGATTTCAATATTCCATGTTCTTGTTCTTCATTTGTATTGAACATTTCTTGTTTTCTTTATGATTTAAGGCTATCTGTCCTGTTGTCGCTTCCTGAGTGACGCTGAGATTATCACTGGCTCTGGAGACTGTACCTGGTAAGCACCAGAAAAGTCATCATATACATTTATATTATAGTTTAGGACTCCAAATATATTCAAACTTATTTTCCTTTTTGTTTTTGGCCACTTTGAGTCCACAGCACTTTGAGAACGCAGGTTCTTTGTGATGTGCATGTTGTCAACAACTCTTTAAAAAATTAGTAATTGTGCAGGTTCAGGTGCATGGGTGGATACATCTGAGGCTAATGAGAATTAATCAAAAGCCACAAGTCACTCTACCCTTAGCTGCCTCTGAATAGCTGACGATATGCCATCAGTTCTCTGTGCCACCATATTGTACAGAGCCAGAGACAGACTGTATTAGAGTGGTGCTGCAATCATGTGGAACAAGGAGAACTAAGTCTTAAGATTTATTTATTCTGACAGAGCTAGCAAACCAAAAATAACACATTATAAGACTGAAGTTGCCCTCTATAGAATGTGTGTGTCTGTGTGAGATGGATTGACGCCCTGATCTGGGTGAATCTGCTCAGCGCCCTTAACGTTCTCTTCTTGATGAGCATGCTAACTCACATATGAGCCACTTTTTTTTGTTAATCTTAGCCGTAATCTGGTGCTTATGTGGTCTTGCCATCAAACCATGTGTCACAGGGCTGTACGCCTGATCTGGCTTCAGTCCTATTAACACAATTAACAATGAGTGAAGTGAGCACATGTGCCCGGAGCAGTGGGCAGCCTTGAGCACCTGGGGAGCAATTGGGGTTAGGTGCCTTTCCCAAGGGCACTTGAGCCATATTACTTGGTGGGACTGAGAATCAAACAGGGGATCTTCAGGTCGCAAGACTGATTCCTTAAGTCTACAGCTTTTCTGTTTTATAATAATATGAATTCCACCCCACCACCATTGGGATGAACTATGATGGAGATTGTAAATCTGTTTTGTATTTTTTGTTCATTTGTACAAATGCTTTACTGGATGAGCAAGCAAAGATTTAAATAGACACACTCCACTCTAAAATCTTGTAGTAAGTTTGGAGCTGTTCTAGCTGCAAGGGGAACAAATCTAGAATGGGCATCAAAAAAGCTCTCAGTGGATGTATGTAGATATCTCAATACTTTGGTGTATATTTACCTTTGTTTAACTGACAGCCAAACATTTTCCCTTAGATTAATTAACCTCATTTAATATGACATTTAAGGAGCCCTTTGAGGCATTTAATTATACACAAAAAGTAGTTTAATGTCAATGTTATACTACAAACCCTGACCTTGACAAACCCTTTGTTTTTCTAGCTGCCTGTGGGACATTGAAACCGGTTCACAGAAGACTGTGTTTGCGGGCCACTTGGGTGACTGCATGTCCATGGCTTTGTCTCCGGATAACAACTTCTTCATTTCAGGATCATGTGACTACACGGCCAAACTGTGGGACATAAGAGACGGCCAGTGCAGACAGACCTTCTACGGCCATGAGAGTGACATCAATGCCATTGGGGTACATTCTTTTTTTCAAGTGACCGCTGTCTGCATCTGATATCTTTTAAGATCAAACTAGGAACTATTTTTTTTTTACTTTTAAATAAGAAATACAATTTAAATAGTTGGGCAGCACTGTGGATTAGTGGTTAGCATGGTCGCCTCTCAGCGCTGGGGATTACTGGTTCAAATCCCCATATGGGTGGAGTTTTCATGTTCTCCCTGTGGCTGCATGGGTTTTCTCAGAGTTGTACGATGTCCACCCTCAGTCCAAAAACACAGATTTAAGGTAAATTGAATGCTCTAGATTGCCCCATATAGGGTCTGTTTGTGTGACACAGTGCGCCCAGCAATAGATTGGCGCCTTGTCCTGGGTGTACCTGCCCAGCGCCCGAGATGTTCTCCCCTGGAACGGCATGGGAAACCCTAACGCTACCCTTAAGCGGAACATAATGAATGAATGAATGTAAATAGTTCTAAAATGTTCAGAAAGGCAGGTCTCTCCTGTCCTACAGCCTTTGCTTGAAAATGCTGATCCTCTTTACTCTCAGAGGTGGCAGAAGTACATGAGTTCCTTACTTAAGTAAAAGTAATCTAGTAAAAAACTACTCAAGTAAAAGTTGAAGTATGACTAACATATTTTAACTCAAGTAAAAGTATAAAAGTACATGCTCTCAAATGTACTTAAAGTACAAGAGTAAAAGTATTTCTTCAAAAATAATTTGTAACTCAAATTTCTTTAACAGGGTCTTTTTTATTGAAGCCCTATCAGCTGAAAACATGATGTAAACCACTATTTAGTGGCTGAATAGGAACATTTTTAGTAGAAATAATGTTTAGAATTCAGAACTACAATAGCCAATCAATATTATCAGTATATTATCACATTATCAGTATAGAGCTTTGTGTTGATGCTCCATTGATCAAAAACTAATCTAATGAGAGGCCAGAATGTCTCTTTAACCTCAATAGTAGCTGGTTCTTTGAATGGTTCTCTTTAGGGACTCAAAATAAGTCATGCTGTGCTAAAAAGTGTAAGAAGCGCCCTTTACCTGTTTGTTGTTTCCTATCAGTTAACTTGTTTTTGTTCTGGTTTCATCCCGTTTTAGTTAATTAACTGTTCTTTTATTCGTTCGTTTCTTGTCATGTGACAGGGACATTTGTTTTATATACTCTTGATTTAAAAAAAATGTTTAAAACGTCAAAGAAGTGCAGCTGTGCCATTCTGTAGAGGCGTATGTCTTTTGTTGTTTGACAAGCAATTTCAGTTGGAAATAAACACGAATGTAACTCTTCCAAATAAACTCCAACAAGACTGGAGTTTGCAAAAATAAGGAGAAAATCAATTTGACTGAAATCATATTCAGAGTGTTCACCTTCAGATCACCAAACTGATCGTCTCTGCGCCACCCAGTCGCCATCTCTGCGCTTCCCACTGGTTCGCGCCCCGCCATTTACATTGGTCCTCTCTGCGGACCCAGTCGTTAGCGCCCCGCGTCAGTGAATAGCACCGCGCTGCTGACCTGTTCGGCTTCCCATACGTTCGGGTTCCGACGCGCAAAGCGTAACAAAGTCTAAATGTATGACTACAGTAGGACCTTGCAATTAAAATTGTACATATTCACTTCACGTTTTTGGGCGCTGTCTTGATGCTACTGCTGTCCTTGGAATTCATTGTCTTGTTTGTTTGCTTTTTTGTTTTTCCCGTATGCTCACTGCCGGGGCCTGTAAGCCGCCAAAGTAGCCAATCAGAGTTTCACTGTGCCCCTCCTCCCCCTTTTACGATTATGATTTGTGCTTCATTGGGACCCTGAAGAAAATTGCCTGATTAAAAAATACAGAAATAAGGAGATTGTTAAAACTTGTGTCATTCTCAAAACTTTTGGCCATGACTGTACATAGATATCGAAAATTACAGTAATAAAATGTTTTTGAGACATTTAGACATATTCACTTAATAGAAAATGATTACACTTTACTTAAAGTCTGTAAAGAGCATTTATAACCTCTTATAAGTCTTATAAGTACTAATATTTACACACTTGACCTAATTGGTCGCAATTGTTATACAACTTTATGGAACTAATCACTAAAATAGGTTAATTAACTATTAAAATATACATTTTATAATTTTACATTGTGTTAAAAAGTCATGGTATATTCTTATAACCCTTTATAATTGTGGTTTATAAGGACAAATGTACATAAAAGGCTAATGACAGGTGTTTTAAAGCATTGCAATGTGTTTTTAATGCATTTTGAATGGCGCATTCAAAGGAAATGTAACCAATTGGGGTTTTTTTTTTAGATGTTCATGTTCTTGAGTCAATGTCTAATCAGTTTTCTTTATCTGTTGTGTTTATATCCACCAAAAGAGGACAGTATAGTATGTGATCTTAACATCGTCATCTAAACAGAACAATGGACGTAGTAATGGGACCTGACATGAAGGTTAAGATATGATATGATTACAGATATTAGGGCACAGTACTCACAGTATTTTGTGAGTATATGATTTAGTAATTCGTTACATTTTAGAATACAGAATGCACTGCGTTTCAACACAACTGTTTGCTAGCTGTATGATTCCATGTGCAGTCCATCCCTGTTTAATGTTTTTTTTTACACATTAAAAGGCAGCACAAAAAGCACCATAAGTATTTGGATGTGTTTACTTTGCTATTTAGAATATCTCATCTCATTGTCTTTCACTTACTCCTCTAGTAGGTCACGGGGGCTTTGCCATGCCCATCTAGGGAAGAACATTACCGGCACTGGGCAGATAGACCCAGGACACTTTAGACACACAATATAGGGGCCATTTACAGCAGCCAAATCATATTGAATCCATGGTTTTGGATTGTGGGAGGAAACCGGAGAACCCAGGGAAAACCCATTTGGATACGGGAAGAACATGGAGCCTCCTCCCAGATTGGGATTCAAACCTGAATCCCCAGTGCTGAGAGGTGGACATGTTGTCCATTACATATTTATATATAACTGTGTGTTCATGATAACTTTTATTAAGTGAAATGTGCGTTGTTTTATGTTTTTGTCCCTTCCCGTTGGACTCCGTTGGACCGATCCTACTGTGATCTTTTTATTTTATGTTTTTTAGAAAGCCCCTGAGTGCATTTTTGTTTATAGGTCACTTGTGTGGTTTGACCCAATTACAATCATTGGTCAGTTAAAGACCTTGGCTGAGGGACAGCTGCTGGATGATGTTCTTCTGTTCTCTGTCCTCCTGACCCACTTCAGATGGCCGTGCAGTTGTTACAGCATCTCCCACCTCAGGATGGTTTATTAGGAGGGGGAGGTTACCGGGAGGTGTGATCCGATGCAGGATTATGGCATCGATGTACTTTTTTCAGACAAAATAAGGACTGAAACCAGGTTTCCTCTAAACGTGAATTTAAGGTGAATTTGCTGCTCTGAATTGCCCCTATTAAAAATTGCCCCTATATAGTGTGTGTGTGTGTGTGTGTGTGTGTGTGTGTGTCGCTGTTTTAGTGTATGACCAGCGATGGATTGGCTTCTGTGCTGGGTGTATCTGCCCAGTGGCCGAAACGTTCTCCCCTGGATATGCAATAGGAACCTAGTAGAGGATTAAACAGACGATAATGAGATGAGATATTGTAAATATCAAAGAAAACATCCAAATACTTTTTGGTGATTTTTATGCTGCCTTTTAAAATGTAATAAACTAACATGAGAAATAATGCCTTGTTTGAAAACACCCTGTTTAAAAAAAACTGAATTGCTTTCAGCTGCATAATAGATTTAGTAAAACATTAACATATTGTCAGTTCAAACTTCAATCTTATTTACGCTTCTAATTACTGAAAAAAACCCCACTGCATGCTCTTTTTAACCAAAATAAATGGGAATATTAAATACGCTGTAATACAATGTTTAAATATCAGAATACCGTATTGATAAAGATAAAAAATATACATTCTTCTATCTGAAAAAGGTGCAATGCCTGCCACTGGTGTTGTGACCTCTTATACATGGTGCTATATGTTTGGAAATGTATTTTCTGTTTACCCGTTAAAAAATTATACACAGTTAAAATCGAATGATTATTATTAAGAGAAGAACAGAAATTCACTCCACTATTTCCTTTATGTTTGCAAGTGCATTATATAGACAGCTCTTTGAATCATTAGACAATCCTTAAATACTGCAACTGCATAAACAATTCTATTTAAAGTGCCATAAACTTTGTGATTTTAATGCCTGCTGACAAATTCTACATTCACACAGCCTCCATATAAAATTCAAATTATTTACATGGCATAGAAGAATATTAATAACAGCCTTGTTAATCCTGTTGGTTCTCTGGTCTCTGTTGGTCAGGAGCATCACAGAACAGGTATCATTTGGGTGATGGAGTGTTAATTGCCAGTTCTGCAGTGACACTGATGCGCTGAGGGTTTTTTAGTGCAGCAGTGCTGCTGTAGTTTCATTTAAACAGCTCAGTGACACTGCTGGGATAGGAATAATGCACCCAAATAATACCTGCACTGTGGGGGTACTATTGGGGTCCTGACCATTAGCACCGAGACACAGAATGTACTGTTGTCCACAAACAACTGGACTGCTACTCATTTTAGCATTGAACATGGTAGTAGATGCATCTATAAATATAACATTATGACTTAACATTAAATGCACAAATTTGAGTTCAGAAAAATCAAACAAATAGCACAAAACGTTTTGAGTTTAGACTTGTCCATTCTAACCCGATTTAAAGTTATCACACAATATCAACTTAAAGCCTAAGTGAATTAAATGGCAGGAGATGTGTGCAATCATTGGTCATATAACTGAACAACTCTACAATTGCTTGACTCATAAACCATATCAAAAAGGTGTGTCCAAAGTATCGACTCCATTGTGAGCAAAGTAACCCAGCCTGTAAGATATGTTCATAATGTTGAGTATTTGATTTGATGTTTCTGTGCACGATACATCACAGAAACATCACAGGTTTTATTCCAAGCATTAATCCTATTGCCTTTTCAATCGTATTTTAATCACAGCATCTGTTCAAAGAAAGAGCTTTTCTACTACTTGTAAAATAATTATTTTAAATCCCATCCCATGGGCTTCATCCAAAAACACTTTAGTATCTGAAAGACAATATGTTTGTCTGCTTGAAGAGTTTACTGATCAAAGGTCAGAAATTTTATTCACCGTGTTTCATCTGCCCATGCATCAAAAAAGAATAATTGATGTCCACGGATACATTAAAATGATATGCACAGTCCAGAATAACAGTTCTTTTATTGATTAATAATAGCAAGCAGCCAGGACATGGATATAAAGTCTTTAATATCTATTTTATTCTCAGTGCTTTGAAGGTTACTGGATACCAGTGTATAAACAGAAGAAAAAAGATACGTAGATAATATGAAATCTGCCAGGAAGCATAAATATTTGTAGTCAATTTAGCATAATGTGTTATCATTAGCGATACAAGTATGACAGCATTTTGGTTGATGTTTTACACGTAAATATAAAGACATACAAGCTAAATGGGCATAGCATTAGTGTAAAATTCTAGACATCTTTCCATTTTTTATTTATTTTTCCTAATTATATTTATACTTTTCTTACTCTTAATATATATTTTAAGTACTTTAAATTGATTTTTTACTATTTTTTACCAGTCTGTAAATCACTGGATTGCTTCTGTATGACATGTGCTCTATAAATAAACTTGCCTTGCCTTGCCTTTAATTATTCAGGTTTTGGTCATTTTGGGTCTTAGCTGAGCCAGGACGCTTCTTTTTAATACAAAAATGCCTATTTATACATTTTTATGTTTTTATTTCAGTGTTCCTGTGTGGATCTTAGTTGTTTTGATGTATTTGTTTTATAATGTTTTGTAATATGATGTATCACTTTAAAAGTTTTTTTTAATGTAAAGTACATGATAAATAAAGTGTATTAATAAAGTGTATACGTTTCAGGCACTGGGCAGATACAGGAAGGACAGGGCATCAATCTGTCGCTGGGCACACACCCATTCACACAGACACACGTTACATAGGGAAAATTCACATGGGAACAATTCAGAGCAGGTAATAAAAAAATACCAAGCATTGTAACTTCACCCTAACCCTAACCATGTGCCAAAATCATTTTGTTGCAGAATAATTACAAAACTGTTTGCTTGTGTGTTTGTGTGTGTGTGTGTGTTTGTGTGTGTTCATGTCCCATCATTAGTCATCATTAGAACCACACCTACTGTTGAAATACAGTGATGCAATGCCAGTTGTAACTAAGTTTTATGACATGATTAAAGCTAATTTCATTGCAGAATTTTATACACACAGACACAAAAGCAATAAACCTTTAAGATAAGCACAGTCAACTGTGTAGGTTCCTGCTCAATATACTCTATAGACTCTATACTACTGCAACTTGACAGAGATCATTGTTACCGTCATTTGCTTAATCCTTGGTTAGAGTTGCAGAGGGATCCGCATATCCATCCAGGTGAGAATGTTTTAGATGATAGACAGATACACGCAGGACTAGGCACACACACACACACACACACACACACACACACACACACTCTCTCTCTCTCACTCACTTACTCACTCACTCACTCACTCACTCACTCACTCACTCACTCACTCACTCACTCACTCACACAAACACATAATTTAGAGCAGCCAATTCACCTTAAATCCATGTTTCTGCACTGTGGGAAGAGATTTTAGACCCTGAATTGTAAGCACTTTTGAAAAAAAAAAACATTGTAGTGCCAGCATTTTTTAAGAATGAAAAAATGTCATGAAAAACAGAAAAATTGCAAGGTGATCCCTGCGCCCAAATATCTGAAAGTATGGAGGCAATGTCCCAGAAAAAAGAGGGATGGTAAAAAAAAAACCCCACAAAGTACCAAAAACAGCCCCGGTCCATTCGCACAAAATGTCATGCCTGAAGCACAAGGGAGCTCAAGTTGGCTGGAGCCTAAAAAAAAAAAGCTGTTAACACTGCCAGGGTGGGACAGATATGGAAAACTCATTCATCTGCTCATTCTGTTACAAATCTTCTGCTTGTGCAGTGAGTTTTTTAATGCAGGAAACACCGTGGAAAAAAACACACACACATATAAGCAACAGGAGGAAGGGAAGGGGCGAATATGTGATAGAAACGTAAATTTGAGGGTGATCAGAAGTCAAATTAACAAGCACTCCTTTAACCAGTTAACAGAGTAAATTATTTTTTATAATTGTTAGAAACCTGGACAGCATGGTGGTGTAGTTGTTACCCTGTCTACCTTCTAATGCTGGGCATCCAGATTTGGAAGATGATGAGATGAGATCTTATCAGTTAAAGTCTGCTTTGTGTAAATTACATTGTTGTGTTAATTATTATTGTTGCTCCAAGAAGTTCTGATCGTTTATCATATTAAACTGACATTAACAACTAGATTTTGGCATTTTGTGTTTTTGGATACAAATTTATTTAAATGATAAATTTGGATTGTACTTGTCGAATCTTTTGTGGTTAAACAAAATTTTGAGTTTATCTCTAACTTAAAACCATATCACCTGAACTTTGAGTATTGTGATTATTATATCTCTCACTTAGACGCCCTTCATGCCTTGTGATTTGTCCTTATTTACCCCTCATACTTTTATTTCTATGTTGTGCAAGAACACTCAGAGTAGCAACAGGAAATGACACTACACCTTTGTCTTTGTTGGAAGAGGTTTATGGTCAGTTAAATTACATAGTGCTTTTTAGAAAAGTGCATTCTCTCAAGGCAGCTTTACAAAACCTGATCAAGCAATCCAGTAACATTGGGAAAAAACTCTCCACTGGAAAAAACCTTGTAAGGACCAAGACTCGTGAGAACGCACGTTTTCTATTCAAGTCCACAGCTTTATTTCGATTACCATGACATTTGAAATACTTTTTAAGAGCCTGTGTAGGTTTATATATTTTTTGCAACCAACAAGACGCGACTCAACATGTCTCATCATCTATATGTGGTTCGAGCAGCAACACCTCTGCAGATGTCTTTTTTGTTTTTACTTTCACAGAAAGTTTCTTTTTTTGCAAAAAAAAAAGAAATTTAAAAACACTGCACAGCGACCAATTAGGCATAAATTAAGATTTACATCATTGCAGGTCTTTGTTTGATGTACTCACAAGCCCGGGCCAAAAAGTGCCTAGTGAGGAAATGTGAGGGGGAAAGCAGTGTCAATATATGACTGTGTTTTCTGTGCTGTAGGCATTTAGACAGGTGGTACCAAAAATTATTGATAAAGCAGTTTAAAAAATGTTCATCATCTTCCATTGTTTATAAAATGTTTGGTTCATGTATGAAAGTAATTACTGAATGCAGCCCTTTGTGCTAGTAACAACCGTAGAGACCAAAAACTTTAATTTATTTAAATACAGTACCTGTGGTCCTTTTAAAATCTGGCTGTGCATAGATTTTGGGCATAGGCTACTATAAATATTTTCATTTTATTTCATTCACAGGTTTATTTAATATCGATCCACCAGTTTTTTACTTACTTTAAATCTTCACTCCTGTGACCTCCAGTGACCTCCGTCAAGATACCGTAGACATGACTAAATATACAATCTACTTTTCGTGCACTGATCCAATTATACTAAATACGTTCGACTTTATGGTGAAATTACAGCCTGTACAGACGTCATTATAGAACTCGTGACGTCTGCCTTTACCATTTCTGTTCCCCTTTTGATAATTCCCCACGTACAAGTCTTTTACTATCCATTATGTTGTAATGGTGACAGGTTTGAAATACAAGATTTAAGTAAGTATTCTGTTCAGTGTGTCATTTAGATTTGATTAAGAATTGAATAACTTCACTTGAACTTTACTAAAAATGTAGATTTAGGTTCAAAATAGACTTAATTTTTGACTTTCATGGGACATTATATTTAGTTCTGTGTTGCATAATAGAGTATAATTATATTTTGTATTATTTTATTGAGCTAGTTCATTTAACAGATTTTTTTTAATCTGTTATCCAAAATAATAAATTATCCCAACTTGATTGTTGGGTTCAGAACACAGGGATTACCATAAATCGCTCCTGGATCAATAAGGTTTACGGTCAAAGGCTTTGGTAGATTTGGGATTTGAACCCAACCTTCAGATTGGTGGCACACTGAGCTACCACACCCACACCATGGCCTTTTAACCAAACTATCTGAACTCTGATCAACACACACACACACACACACACACACACACATGGGCATGGGAAGAACATAGACACTTCACCCAGATTGGAATTCAAACCTGGATTACCAGATCTGAAAGGCAAAAATGCTAACCAGTTACTTTATGAACATGACAATTAAACTCTTAAAGAAGTCTAATAAGCTTTTGCCTCACTCAGCACTTTTCGGGCACTGGGCAGATACAGAATGCGGCACCAGCTTATTACTGGGCACACACTCTCACACACTATATGGGGCAATTTAAAGCAGCCGATTTAACTTGAATCCATGATTTTAAACTGTGGGAAGAACCCGGAGAAAACCCAAGTGGACACAAGCAGAACATGGACACTCAACCCAGATCCGGTCCTCAGCACTGAGAGGCTGGCGTGCTGACCAGTTCACTACCGTGCTGCTCATATCTGTTGATCTGTTCTTGCTGTGATACAAAGAACAGATACCAAGGATATAATTAAATTTAAATATAAATTAAATATAAAAAATGTAAACATTCCAGAAAAGCACTTTAATATTTGTTAATTTCATAGTAAAGTACGTAGAATGCATTTTAGATCGAAACATGCAGAACATAATAGTAACAATATAAACTACCTTCACATAGATTAAGATTTTGTTTGTGTTAAAAATTTATTTCGGCTCTTTTAACATAAACCTCATGATTTAATATCATATAAAATTATCACCATCACGTTCTAAAAATAAATAAAAAAATAAAGAAACTTTATACTTCTACTTAAGAGATTTAACGGTTTTGGTCACTTCAACAAAAGCACCTTTGTTCTCTAGTTATTAATTAACCTTCACAAGGCACTTGAGTCAGACTCAGTCAGAGGTCCATAAAAATAAAAAACAACAATGAATCTGCCGTAAAATGGATTACGTCAGGATTTATGAAATCCCATTTATGGCGGTGTAAAATGTGATTTGGTTTATTCATTTACTGCTTTTGAAACTCTTGGACATGAGTGGTTGAAATGGTACGTGTCACAGAGTGTAAATCCCTTATAAAGGGAAGAACAGGAGGAAAATACCAGGTTAAAAACAGACAGGATTAAAGTAACACATCTAGAAAAGAACTAAAGAAAGCTGTAAGACTTTATCATGAAGACAATTCTTTCATTCGCTCTTCTCCTGATCACGCTCTCTTTGTTCGCCGAGGCTGTCCAAGTTCAGGTAAACAGATATGTCTTTTTAATATCATAGCTTTTTCTGTTTAAAAGAGTCTAAGGAAGAATAATTAGTTTTATTACGCATTTAACATGTGTGCGCTTGATGGATTTAATAAAATAAATATTAGTTTGTTGTATAAATGTCCTATAACTTCTTGGCTACATCAGCTTTATGCATTAAAACTTCCCTTTTTATATACAAAAAAAAACATAACAAAACAAAAATAAAAAAAAACCCAATCAAGATTGATTTATACATGTGTTAACATTTTAAGAGAAGCTTCTTTAAAGAAATAATCTCAATACAATCCAATGCTTTTCTTTTTCCTGTAGGATGGAGATTACTCGTTTTCAATTGACTCGGTAAAAGTGCTGCAGCAGTTGCTAAAGGATTCCGCGACCAAGCAACAGAACCCTCGTACACGCATGACCAGCAATGCTGCAGTTTGTGCCAGCCCAAGCCTGCCACAGGAGTTTAAGGGCATTTGCCAAAAGGGTGGTTCTGCCATGGTGTTTTCTAGACTGGGTAGGTATTAGTTTTGTAATATTATCAATCTCAAACACATGCTCATCATCAATATAGGTTCTTTAAATAGAATACATGCCTTCAATATTGGTCTGACATTTTTTCTTTATTCTCTTGCAGCTTTGGTTCAGATGGATGTCTGTGAAATATGCGCGTTCGCCGCCTGTACCGGTTGCTAGACGTCACCCATTTTCTAACAAGGACTGTCCACAACTTCACTGTTCTAAGATTCACTTGTCAGCATTTTCCAGGCACGCGGACACAAAATTGAACCACATTTCAAGAGACACCCGGCTGTCAGGACCTGTTACTTGAAAGAACATATGTAATCATTCTCAGTTTAACGATTAACTCTTTTTTATAAAAGTTTATTTATGATTTAAAGGAGTTTTATTTTTCTACTGCTTATAAATTATGTGACGTTTGAACGTTCCGATGGGCACCAACGCCATATATGTTCACTGCAAAGCTTTTAGAAAGATGGTCGTCTTGCATGTTTTGCTATCAGTTTCTGTAGCTTCTGTCCAAAACACTGTTTGACTTCCAACCACTGCACAATATTAAAGCGTGAGTTACCCACAACCTCTGTTAAGGCTTTCTGTTATATTTATTCTTGGACACAAGACTATGAGGACTCTTGCATTCAAGCCTACTTGTTCAAATCACACATATCAAGACATTTTTAAAATCATATTTACATTTACTCATGCTACGTTTCAAGATTTTTAATCAATTTAGGATTTTTTTCCTAGTGTCACAGTAAAAAGATAAATGCTCCTGTCCACGTTTGTGAAATATGGACACATGGTTTGTCGTTATTTTATATACCTACTTTAGTAAGATGGGGCAACACGGTTGCACAGGGCTTTGCACGTCCACCTGTCAGTGCTGAAGATCCAGACTCGAATCCCTATGTTGGTGGAGTTTTCTTCCACGTACTGTACTCTGTGTAATTTGGGGGCTGTGTTTGATTCGTTTTTGTTGTTAGACACTAAAGCATGTGAGAAGAACTCATCTGATCCATTCATTCATTCATTTATTCATTATCTTCAACTTAATTTTCTACTAGGTTCGCAGGGGGGTTCCCCATACCCATAAAGAGAACATTTCGGACAGGGTGACAATGCAATGTTGTGAACACATTGACAAAGACACACTTTATAAGAACAATTTGGATTGGGGCAATAAATAGAATCCAATTCACCTTGAATCCATGTTTTTAGACTGTGGTAGGAAACCGGAGAATCCGGAGGTAAACCACACGGACACAGGGAGAACGTGGAAGCTCCACCCACATCGTGAATCAAACCTGAATCTCCTGCCCTGAGAGGTGGACATGCTAACCACTAAGCTCCCTTGCTGCCCTGAGAAGATCTCATTTCTTTTAAATACATAATGAATGTCTGTAATGCAAATGTTGAAATAGAAATTCTTTTATTTGTCCTACTCTTTTCCCTTATTTCAATTTACATATCGGTCACACTTCACCTGCAGGCTATTCAAAATTCTGCTTCTTCACTACATCTTACTTCACACCCTACTGAAATTGTTAGTTTCTTGCATATAGGCCTACATTTTGAATTCTTATAGTTCACTTAGAGAGCACTGAATGAACAGGTTTGTACAAATGTGTCTAAATTACTGCACTCCTGGGTAATAACCTGTCCGTCAATGTCCATGTCTAAGCTTTTCAGACTGTAGCGTCATGGAAGCTCTTAGTACACATTTTACACATATCTGTTACCCATTTTCTAGCTTTGTTTGGAAGATATATGACATACATCAAAATTTATATCTGTATATATTTACAAAATACATTTGAATTAATCAGGATACACCAATTTATACCAAATTATTGCATCTTTGTAATAGAAATTAAAATAACAGACAAATTGAATGTGCCATTATTTTTCCATGACATTAAAAAACTGACTTCTGTCTAATATCGCTTCACTACATTAAAACTAAGAGTCTACTGTAGAATAGCTTGAGGGTTGGGATCTTACAGAAAAAAAGAGGCTATAACTCAAATTGGGCTGGTAGGGAGTTGGACTAGTAGTGGAATGGCACAAGGGGACCTCAGGAAGAAACCGTTTAAATACGACTGCTGTGAAGCAATTTGACATTCTGACAGTTAGAGCAACAACAAAACATTTAGGTGGGTTCAAATCCCAGGTCCAGAAAAGTTACCTAGGTTGATTCTTGAGCAAATACCTTAACCCTAATTGCATTAGAGGTAATGTACAGAGGTGGTAAGTAACGAAGTAGAAGTACTTTGTTACTGTACTTAAGTACTTTTTTTTTGGTATCTGTACTTTAGTATTTCTGTCACTTAATACTTTTTACTTTTACTCACTACATTTTCAAAACAGACTTGTTACTTTAGTTTTAACAATCTCCTTATTTATGTATTTTTTAATTAGGGAATTTTCTTTAGCGTTCCAAAAACACGCAATACAAAAACAGGAACCGACACGCGACACAAAAACAATCAACAACAACAACCAAGGACACGGACGAACGAAAACCAAGAGTATATAAAACAAAAGTCCTTGTCACATGACAAGAAATGAACCAATAACAGAACAGGGAATTAACTAAAACGGGATGATACCGGAACAAAAACAAGTTAACTAACTGAAAGGAAACCAGAAACAGGTGAGGGGCGCCGAGCGCTACTTACACGTTTTAGCACAGCAGGAGTAATTTTGAGTCCCTAAAGAGCACGCTTCGATTCAAAGAACTTTGAGAACCAGCTACTATTGAGGTTAAAGAGACATTCTGGCCT
>JAOUQT010031619.1:0-11411 GCA_025769995.1 Xyliphius kryptos
TGTAGATCTCACATTTTATGAGGGACCACAGGTTCTCTATGGGGTTCAGATCAGGTGAACAAGGGGGTCATGTCATTATTTTTTCTTCTTTTAGACCTTTACTGGCCAGCCACGCTGTGGAGTATTTAGATGCATGTGATGGAGCATTTTCCTGCATAAAAATGTTTTTCTTTAACAATACAGACTTCTTCCTGTACCACTGCATGAAGGTGTCTTCCAGAAACTGGCAGTAGGTCTGGGAGTTAAGCATCGACCTATCCTCAACCCGAAAAGTTCCCACAAATTTAGCTTTGATGATACCAGCCCATACAGTACCCCACCTCCACCGTGTTGGAGTCTTGAGTCGGAGTGGAGCTTTCTGCTCTTTAGTGATCCAGCCTCGGGCCAGCCATCTGGCCCATGAAGCGTCACTCTGATTTCATCAGTCCATAAATCAGTCTTAAGATATTTCTTGGCCAAGTTTTGACATTTTATCTTATGTTTCTTGTTCAGAGGAGGTCGTTTTTTTAGCCATTCTAACCTTGACCATCTCCCTGAGTATCGCATACCTCGTGCTTCCTGATACTCCAATAACGTTGCAGCTCTAAAATATGGCAAAACTGGTGTTGGCATCTTTGCAGCTTCACGCTTGATTTTCCTCATTTCATGGACAGTTATTTCGCGCCCTTTTCTTTTCAACAAGCTTCTTGCGACTCTGATGGCAATTTGCCATGAAACGCTTGATTGTTCGGTGATCACACTTCAAAAGTTTGGCAATTTTACGACCGTTGCATCCCTCTGCAAGGTATCTCACAGTTTTTGACTTTTCAGGGTCCGTCCGTCAAATCTCTTTTTTGACCCATTTTGCCAAAGGAAAGGAAGTTACCTAATAATTAAGCACACTTTATATAGGGTGTTGATGTCATTAGACCACACCGCTTCTCATTACAGAGATACACATCACCTGATTTACTTAATTGGTAGTTGGCTTTCAAGCCTATACAGCTTGAAGTACAGACTATAAAAAGGATGACGTGACCAAAATACTCATTTGCCTAATAATTCTAATGCACACAGTGTATATTAAAACAGTGAAATAAATAAAAACTTTAAAATCAGCTCCTTCTTTTCAACAACTCATAAAACTCTGTTAACCATCCAAATCTTCTCAAACACATCCATATCATTCATCAGTTTATGATCACTAAATTCCAATTTCAGACGCGCAGCCACAAAATTTTTGAACATATTCAGTACATCTGTACTGCCCTCTCCCTGAACACCGTGTTTTCAGGTTTTCCATATTTTGAGTCTGGCTGTTCCTTAAAGGAAGTTTAAAAGAAGAGTTACATGTCTCGTTCTCATAGTGTACACTACTCCTAAAATGTACAGCATTGGATAAAAACTGTGCCCGTAACCTTAAAATCATAGTGATACAAGTTAAAAGCATATCTAAGACGTGGACATTGTAAAATAAGATGGAACAGATCTTCTCGGTTTTGACGGAATGCACAGTTTTCCTCTGCATTAGGATCCAGATGTGCCAGATACCTGTTTGTGGCTATTGCCCCATGTACAATCGTCCACTGGACGTCAGCCGACCACTTATTCAGCGGGAGCTTATTCAACATTCCACCTGCCTTTGAGGGAAGAGTCTGTACCAAGTACAGATGCAGTACTTTCAAACAGAAGAGCTATAGGGCCCTTTCCCCTACCAACTGGAAATCTCCCAAAGTGGGGTTACTAAACGATGGCTGCCAGTTTTCTTCCTCCTCATACTCCTCAACAGCTGCGGTCACACTCAGTGCAGGAAGGGTTTCGTTTTTGCCGTCGGGCCAGAAATCCAGGAGTGAGGCATTTTGAAAAAAACCCTACAGAGTGATGATGAGGAGTTGATGGAGGCTGTGTAAACCCAATCCATGAGGTGATGGGATCTTATTTCAAACTTTCTACAGAGTTTCTTAGTGCTTACTGTTACCGGGTGTCCCAGTTTGGAGCACCCTGCAGTTTTCATGGCTCTCTCTAGGCTGGGTGAGGAGAGCTCCGTGGTGGTTAACCATGGTTCCTCATACAGCCACATTCCTGAAGGAATGTCTTTTCTTTGAATGTTGAACACCCCCATGCCTAAAAGAGAGCCTGGTGTTGAAAGTTTTGTTCCAGAAAGTCTTTTGTTTTTCAGCATTATTGGGAAGAGGTGTATGGTCCAACCCCAAACCTTATGTCCTCTTCAGAAAGGCTTTACCTGTTTTGATCCAGGTTGCATGATCTTAATACAGCAGCCTTTTTATTTTTATTTTTATTTATTTATTTTTTTTTTTATTTTTTTTTTTTTTTAAACGGTCAAAGGACCTTTAGACCACCAACATTCCATGTTAACCCCTCAGGTAAGAGGGGAGCCCCTGTTGCTTTGTCTGGCTCTGTCCAGAAGTCTTCACTTTTGGCCCAATTAACTTTTGTGGTAGAGGCTCTTTCAAACTTCGCCAGGGCATCAGACAGAAGTTCAACAGCTTAAGTCCTGATTAAGACAGTGACATCATCAGCATAAGCAGATACATTAATGATAATGTTGGTGTTTGGGGTGAGTTCACTGAGACCCCTCCGTTTAGATCTAATGTGATGAGAGGTTCATTCGTTCAGGAGAGGCTGTACAGTTATCGGACAGCTCTCTCTGATTCCTCTTTGAACAGGGAATGGGCACCTCAGGTTCGCTCCGATCCTCAACATCGACAAAGTATCTGTGTGTATAAAAAAAAAAAAAAAAAAAAAAAAAACGTTAACCAGTTTAAAAGGTTCTTTCTGAACCCAAAGGCTTTGAGGACTGTGTGGAGGTACCGTTGTTCCACGTGATTGAAAGCTTTCTCCTAATCAATAGAAACTAGTCTGATGGCATTTGGTGATCCTTGACTCAGATCCCCAATGTCTTTCTTTACATTTGGTCATTCATCTCTTTTTTTTATTTTTAATACAAATATCCCACTTTATAGTTGGGGTCAGAACACAGGGTTACATACTGGCACAATGAGGGTTAAGGGTCTTGCTCAAGGACACACGTGGATAACTTCAGTGGACCTGGGATTTGAACCTACATCCTTCAATTGCTTGCCCAACACCGTATCCACTGAGCTACCAAATCCTGTCCTGGATTTAAAACAGATTGTCCATCATGGAAGGCATTTGATAAAATCTTATAGTCAGTGCATAAAAGTGAGACGGTTCTCCAGTTCCTTAAACGCAAAAGATCTTTTCTCCAAGAACCAAATGTGTTTTGGTTAATGAAATTTTGATGGTAGTCCATCGATCCCTGGGGAATGTCCATGTGAGAGCTGTGATCTCCAAGTCCTCACATTTATGAAAGTCTGAGTAAAACTGGGCAGCATGTTGCAGAATTTCTGCCAGATCTGAAGTGACTGTCTGTACAGCTTAAACAAGTCATTAGTTTGTTTGTGGTCACTGATTTTTCAAGGTTAAAAAAGAAGTTGGGAGCATCCATGTCCTTCAATAACATAAAATGAGACCGAACCAGAGCACGTTTTCCTTTTTTTTCTTCGAGGAGGTTGTTGGCATCAGGTCTGTTATGGACGGTCACTTCCTTCTCTAGCAGCTTTATCTCGTTCTCTAGAGTTAAATGCTAGTAGTACAGTTTAATTTGACTCTTTCCTATGTCCCTTCACTGTTAAAGATCCCTAAAGTTCAGAAGAATTCAAAACTGTGGTAACAACCAGGTTCTGTAAACATCTGCTGTTAAAATGCCAGTAGGAGCTTCCTCTCTGAACAGACTTAATATAAAATGTGAGCTAGATTAAATGGTGATCTGTAAATCCAACGGTAGTCATACTGTACTTCATAACACTGCCACAGTACTCTTTCATAATGTAGAACAGGTCCAGCCGGGCTGCAGTAACCTGATTGTTCAGCATCTTAATCCAGGTGTACTGCCGAACATCTACGCTCTGTCCCCTCCATTCATCTACTTAATTGAACTCGTTAACTAAGATGAGAGTCCATGTGCAGTCCATGCTGTAATTAATCGTACAGTTACAGTCACCACCTATGATGAAATCTTCACCCCCAGCTTGCTTGCCTAAGGGTGTTTTTTGGTTTGTGTAAAACCTCCATATGCTTGGGTCAACCATTATTGAATAAAAGTACAGATAAAACCATTTAAACCTGCATTCACCACCAGCACCTGACCCTTCACCACCAAAATGCAGTTTAGATGAGAACAGAATAGCCACCCCTGCACTAATATTGGTTCTGTGATTGAAAAGGCACTGCCCTTCCCCACCGCATCTTCCACGCCACCGCCTCATGAACATCACAATGTGTTTCCTGAAGAAAGGACACCTGGAAATTCCTCTGCTGAACGACCTCGGATACTAACGCACGCTTCCCCCTCAACCGCCCACCATTAATGTTCAAAGAGCATATGTTCAGACATGCCATCAGGAGCGAGAAGAGAGAAAGAAAAAGAACAGTCCAAGAAAGGGAAGGTAAATAGAGATTTCCAATTTCGAAGATCATGCTCAGGGTTTAAATGGCGTTGTCAGCTTTTTGTTTTTTATCTTTATGCAGTTTTGTGATCTTTTTTTTATTTTTTCATATTAGTTCAGTCTCAGAGGCATTTTATTTGGCTTTTTCTACAGATTAAAAAAAAATTATCAGTATCCGGGAAGAAATTCAGAATGTCTACGGTCATTCCACTGAGTAGAGTTTCTGATCATCTGCAGAGAGAGACACGGTCTCAGAGATATCTGAAGCATTGTCCTTCATCAATTTTTTTTTCTGCCCCCGACAGTTCACCTCCGTCTCCACAGTCTGAAAACACATCATTAGTCTGTGTGAGAGCCGAGAACACACCAACTCCATCCACAGAGCCATTCTCCACAGTTATTTGATATTTTTTGGTTATTTAGCAGATACTTTTATCCAACGTGACATACACGTATTCCACTTATACAGGGTTACTTACAGATCCCTGGAGTAATGAGGGTTAAGGGTCTTGCTCAAGAACCCATATTGGGAAAAAAAAAAACGTTGGACCCAGGGTTTTGAACCCACAACCTTTAAAGTGCTAGCCCAACACTGAGCTACCACACTGTCCTCCACCTTCTCCTGTTCAACATTTACACCTTCAGCACCACAGCTCCATCACCATGTCTCACTGCCTCCTGCATAGTTTCTTTGGTGGTGTTGGACTGTGTGCTCTCATTATTGTCTACTGATGGACACTCTGCCCGCCTCCAAACTTTGCTTTCTGCCACGCTTTCTGTTTGGTGTGCTGCCCAGCTACCACCTCTGCACCGGTGGGCCTGGTCTCTGCCCCATGGGCCTCACTTCTTTGTGGACACTCTGTTTTTTCAGTGTTTCAGCAGTCACTCACAAATGCACAAACACCTCCCAGCATACACCAGAGAGAGACTTTTGATTTTGAAACCGCTTTATTTAACCAAAATTACGTTCCCATGTGCAGTAAAAGAAAACTCGGTAAACAATCACCAAAACAAAGATCTACACATGTTTAAGTAAATTCCGTGCGTTTTTAACTAGGGAGAGAGAGAGAGAGAGAGAGAGAGAGAGACTTTTTGACTTTTGAAGCCGCTTTATTTTAACTAAGGCAAAGTTTCAAAGGGTATCAAAGGAGAGATTTACTAACACATATTGAAGAGTAAAACAATCATCGCAGAAAGATTTAAGCAAAGTGTGGTGCGAGGCAGAGAGAGAAAGAGAGGCGAATGTGCTGACCACTAAGCCACCGTGCCACCCGCATTTATTAAATAAATCAGTAATTAGATCAAGGTTAAGCTCAAGCTATTTATTCATATAGCCAGTGCTTTGTCATATTTTACCCATCAAATACAGCCATCTAGTGGCCAAATTACAAAACGCAGTTTATGGAAAACTTCGAAAAAAGAGTATATTTTATATCGCACATTTATACGAATGTGAAGCGTTCCGAGGGTTAATGTGAATAATGTCACGGCTAGAAAGGCTGCTCAGCCAATCAGATTTAAGGACCGGAACTACTCGTTTTATAAATAAACTATATAAGCGCAGTGAGTTCCAGCCGGTAATAGTTTTAGCTGCGAAGGTGCTCCGGCGGTGCCATGGACGAAGGGTGCCATAGACGACACCCCAAAGAAACTGAGGACACCTAAAAAAAACAACAAGAGAAGACCTTATGAGCTGAACCCTGCACTGGCGATTCGGTTGCTTTTGTATAGAGCAGAACTGAGGTCAGTATTAAGCTGCATTTCTTCCTCCGTTATTCTTTCTGAAGAATTTCTGATCAGTGAGAAACTGACTCATGCTTTGAAGTGGTTGTTCTAATTTCACTGGTTCGGTTCTGAAGTGAGTTCTCATACTGTGATATGAATAGAACTGTTATTGTTGTGTGGGATGCAGAGGTTGGGAGAGTGTCTCTCCAGCACAACACAATATTAAAAATCGATAATGTATGCATGCTTCAAGGCTTTTATTCTGAGCCATATAGTTATTTATATAACCGATGTAAACGCGGATCCAGTCTGTAGTGAGGCACCAACTGCATATTAGAGCTACACACTGAAACCTCATCACCGTTTACCTCAAATATCACTTTAGTCGAAGCTGAAAACCCTTCACAGGTGGCACTGCGAACGCTCTCTGGGCGTGAACGATAGCTTGTCTTTGGACAGGCTGTGGTTTTCCTGTGATCGGCATTTCAATAAAAGCCAGAGGGGTGAATGTGACGCGTTTTCAGCGATGAGCCGCGTGAATAACGGAACTTAATGCTTGGAACATCCGAGCGGTTCGGTTTAGAACTGGAGGACACATGGAATAATTTGAATAAGTGAGTTGTGCTGCTGCCTTCTGCTGATAAATGAATGCAATTAAAACTTTCAGTTGTAGGAATTAAGAGGTTGTTGGTTGTTTTACGGCCTCGGGTTAAAAATAATGCCTTCGTTTCTGTCAGAATGTTTGGTTTTACCTCCCGCAGGCCCCAAACGGTGCGGTTGGGTAATGAAATGGGTCGATTTGTATCAGTACGAACACGGAGGCATGCGCTGACGGAGCTCCAGAGATTTCTCAGCTGTCTGAAAGGACTAACGCTGAAGTGAGATCATATTTTTTTGCTTTTTATTAAAGATGGCCGTCTGTCTGAGGACGATGCAGAAAGACGTGGGGGGGGGGGGTTCTGTGCATCTTTGTACTTTATTGCGAGGTAAATGGTGCTTGATGTATAAGTTCACGGTTGGTTTCTATGCGATGCTTCAGATATTCCACACATTTAGTCGACCCGACTGGCCAAACAAAGAAAAAGTGCTGAGTGTTGCTGTTTTTTATTTCTGCTTCTTAAAATTTATAGCGATCTCTCACTAACCAGCATAAAGATCAGTCTCTGGTCTTAATTATAATCAGTGGATCTGCTCCCTCGAACCCTCTGCGCCTCTGCTGGGCAGTTTTGGAACTTGCTGGCTGATGCAAAGTATCTAAACATAAAAAAAAATGATTGTCTTTGGATCAACCTACTTATGTGAATTAGCCAGATATCGGTCCCTCCTCACTGATGATCATTTGGAAGCCTGCTTGAGAATTGGCATTAGCAGCTACTGTTCCGGCTCCTCCCACCTGCTGACAGCGTTCAGTGCAAATCATCAGTATAATAGTTTTTTTTTTTGTAATAATAGCAACATTTACGTTTACACTTGGTCATTTAGCAGACGCTTTTATCCAAAGTGACTTATAAGTGTCCCAACTTGATGGTTGGGGTCAGAACATTGGGGTCAGCAATGAGGGTTAAGGGTCTTGCTCAAGGACCCACATTGGGAACTTCAGTGAAGCTGGAATTCGAACCCACAATTCGAGCTGGAATTCGAAGGGGGTTTGCCTGCTAGATAAGGGCTGACATGGCTTCAACAGCCATTCGCGGACGCCGGGGCGCCATTTCGCAGTCGCCGGGGCGCCATTTCGCAGACGCGGTGGCGCCATTTCTCAGACGCGGTGGCGCCATTTCGCAGACGCCGGGGCGCCATTTCGCAGACGCCGGGGCGCCATTTCGCAGACGCCGGGGCGCCATTTCGCAGTGTAATCCGTTTTTTTAAAACAAACCTTGCCAAGTAAAAGATTTCCTGTTTCTTTAACAATCAATTACTGCCATCTAGTGGCCAAATTACAGAACACTGTTTATAAAAAACGATATCTTATTTTATTGAGCATTTATACAAATGGGAAGCGCTCAGACGTGTGGGTTATTTTGAATAATGTCACGGCTAGACAAGCGGCCCAGCCAATCAGATTTAACGACCGGAACTAGTTCTGGTTATTAAATCTGAGTTTGTTTTAAAAAACGGACTAGATTACGGTGAATTGCCGGCTTTAAATTGCCGCTGTATTGTGTCTGTGTGAGTAAATGTGTGCTCAGCGATGGAACGTTCTCCCCTGCATGAGCATGGACAACCATCCCCTGCGACCCTAGTAGAGGATTAAGAAGGCATATAGTTTTAGATATTTTTTCTGAACAATCGTACCAAAATCTGTTCTCGTCTCCGTCCAATTCGGCGCTCGCTCTGTGTGTCAGTCCCACAGTTTCACAACTGTGGTATTGACTTGCAGTGATTTTTATTTTTTTTTCCCCCGTTTTTTTTTTTTTGCCATATCTTGTATACACTTTGAGTTTCTTGCTGACTTTTGGATGAAATGCTGGCGATGCCTGTGATTACTCCGCCGGTCTATGATCTGACTCCTGCTGTGGATTTTCAGCTCGGCATTTTTGAAGTGCAATGGCAAACTTCTGATGACTTGTACTCCCTGATGTTACAGTGAAAGGCACTGTGACAGATAACATGTAGTGCGCTGGAAGTTCCTCCACTGCATGCGGGGTTTCACTAAAATATGAACTACTCTGCATCGCGCTCTGCTGTTTAAAAATGAACCACTTTAATGTTTAAGCAGGACAGATTTGGAATGATCCCTGTTAGTCTCTTTTTTTGTCTTCGGAGTGTCTAACCAGTGGCAGCGCTCTAATGGAGTGAGAAACCACACTTTTACCGTCTATTGGATGATTTTGTTGCAGTCACTGTGAGGAAGCCCGAGCCTGGCCTTTTACCCATCATACACAACTTTTTTTCCCCATATTTACGTTGGCTGAGAAGTGCAAAACAAATTAACAAATTATTTACAATCACCGTGACAACATTTACAATCGGCGTGACATTTACAAACGACGAGACATTTACAATCGCCGTGACATAAAATAAAAGATCTCATTTTCCCCAAGTTTTTCATGAACAGTGTTCTATATTTTGGCCACTAGATGGCAGTATTTGATTTTTAAAGAAACAGGAAATTTTTTACTGTGGCAGCGTTTTACGATCGCCGTGGCAGCGTTTTATGATCGCAGAGGCAGCGTTTTACGATCGCTGAGACGCCATTCACGAACGCCGTGACATTTACAATCGGCGAGACGCCATTAACAAATGCTGATAAACTTTCGCGATGTAATCCGTTTTTTTAAAACAAACCCTGACCAAGTAAAAGATTTCCTGTTTCTTTAACAATCAAATTACTGCCATCTAGTGTTCAAATTACAGAACACTGCTTTTGAAAAACTTGAGGGTAAACAATATCTTTTTTTATTGAGCATTTATACAAATGGAAAGCGCTCAGAGCTGTGGGTTATTGTAAATAATGTCACGGCTAGACAAGCGGCCCAGCCAATCAGATTTAAGGATCGGAACTAGTTCTGGTCATTTAATCTGGGTTTGTTTTAAAAGACGGACTAGATTAGGTCGCTGAAGGCGAATTTATTAGCGCATTTTGATTTCAGTCAACACATTTTTAAATCAAACCTTGTTTTTTAGTATTTTAGTGTGTTGGTAACCGTTTTATAAAAGCAATAGCACACTCGACTTTGTGGATTATTGTGAATAATCCACGGGAAAGAGGTGTAACCGTACTCCACTTGCACGTCGTGCCTAATGACAACTCTTTCCCATGGTTTATTTACAATAATGCATGTCCTCTCGTGCCTTACTTTTTATGGAGTAATTGTTTTATTTACAGAGCACGGATCATGACCGCTATAGTCTGATAAACATGTGCATAGGAAACTGATCTCAATAAAATGTATAGAATTTTATTGTTGACTTATTTGAAACTTAATAGATTTCATTTAAAAAAAATATTGAGTATTGGATCGTATTTAATCGAATCGCATTGAAAATAATCAAATCGTTGGCCTGCAGAATTGATATCAAAGGAAATTGTCATGAAGGCTCTGATCTACACCCCTAATATTACAGCACTATGCCAGTTAAATACCCCTTCAGGCCACGTTAAATGCATTTTAGCAGATTTAGCAATTTAACTGAGACGTATGGACTCCCTGTGCAGAGTTACCGTTGTTAACAGGTTCAGAGAATGAATAAATAAATCCGCAGCGGACTTCTGACTGACAGCTTAATGGAATATGAACAGATCCATCAGGTAAGGCCATCACAGGTCACTCAGCTCTTTGGAAGGTTCTCATTGTTTCCGCATCTATGTAGTGTAATTATGTGTGCTTTAATTACACACACACACACACACTCTAACTAACACACACTGCACATTACCCCCAGATGCATTGTTAAAGCACTGGCACATCTGCTATTGTTTACGCCCTGCATGGCAATGAGCCGAGCGCGCTCTGCTTTGGTTCTCCGAATGTGATGGAAATACCAGATGTTATCTCTTAAGTGAAGGCATTTATTTTAATGGGAAAACTTGATTTTCGTTCAATTACCACTCATGGTATCTTTTACGTTTTTTTTCCACGTTCCCTCCAAAAACTGCGGCTGTCACTGCCGCCGCAGTCCTGATTATTCTCTGAAGTGCTCTGCCAATTCTTCCTGCTGGAGGAATTACATACTTCCCCAAGAACATTGAAGAAAAATGTGTGCGTGTGAAGGAGAGAGAGAGAAAGAGAGAGAAAGAAAAAGAGCGTGCAGAATGGCTGTGTCATTTAGACTGACATCCTGCAAACCACATTAGAGCAGATAGCTGCTGAGTGTGACATCGCACGTTTGTCTGAGGAAACCATGTCGTCGAACTGTAGGAGCTGATAATCTGTGTGGAGTGAGAAACAAGTGCCACGGTGTGCTGGGAGGAGGAGGAGGAGGAGGTCACACCAAAAAAAACAACAACATATATGTACACAATGAACCTGAAACAGCTGCTTTTAGATCACAATCATTGATTACTATGGTGTAGGTTCTCCTTTTGCGGCCAATACAGCATCCATTGGTCTTGGGAATGACATCTACAAGTCCTGCACAGTGGTCAGAGCGATCTGAAGCCGTTCTTCTTGCAGGATGGTGACCAGGTCATTACGTGATCCTGGTGGAGGAGGACGTTTCCTGACTCGCTCCTCCAAAACCCCCCAAAGTGTCTGAATAATATTTAGATCTGGTGAG
>JAOUQT010031654.1:0-11410 GCA_025769995.1 Xyliphius kryptos
GCATCCGGCGTAAAACATGTGCCAGATCCTAATGCGATTAACTCGCTGTGGCGACCCCTGGTGACAGGGAAAAAGCCAAAAGATGAAAAAAAAAAACAGTTCAGTTGTGTTGGTACAAAATGAGGGTTAATGCTGCTTTATGATCTATAATGAGAATGTGAAGGGATGGAGATCTGTGCCTATGGAGCGAGTAGTCCTGCGCTCAGCAGCAATAGTTTCAAAGGTTATTAAGGATCGATTTGACCTGAATTAAGAGGCATAATATCGTTAAGTGCTATGAATTTCAAATGTACTCGGCAAAGCTTTTTAACAGTGTTGGTTCATTTTGTTCAAAATAGTGAAGGGGAATCAGTTTTCTAATTGTTTATATTATTTCAAAGCAGAAAGAATCAGTGAGCTAAATCTGAATAAAGAATGAATGAAAGAAAGATCTGAAAAGAAAGAAAGAAAGAAAGAAAGAAAGAAAGATGACATAAAGGGAATACAGTCTGAGCAACTAAAGAATAACAAAGAAATAAAACAAGATATGAACTGACAAGGAAGGAAGAAAAAAAGAAAGAAAGATCTGAACAGAAACAAACAAAGTAAGGAAGAAAGTGATCTCTTAAATTATCAATCACTATTGATAAAAAAAACTCAAACACACTTTAGGGTATTTTGTATTCCACTCCTGTGCAGCACAACAACAAAAGAAAAGATTTAACCATTTCTGTACATTTAAGAGAAGATTGACAGAGGAGTTTCAATGATGAGCAAGTACTATAAGTATGAGTACATAATATCAATAGATTGCAAATGCATTGAGGTAATTTACCCATTAATAAAGTTTAATAATGTTCATTGCACCATTGGAGGTCGTATAGATGTAGTATCAGCAGTTACAAATATCTTTTTCTGATGGAATAAAGATGCATGCATTGTATACACATCATCTGCAGTGAGTTAAATGCACACTGTAATGAATCAATTTCTACTTACAGTGATGATGCAGTGATATAAAGGATTGTGTAATCAGCATAAATGTTATAAATGATTGTGTAATCAGCATAAATCTTTGTTCTAAACAATTGCACACATTGTTTAGGTAAATAGAAAATAAAACAGGTTCCAAGCTTTTACCTTGGAAAGCACATATTGTACCAAGGTACAGTAGATCTAAAGTTCTCCAATAAAATAATTGACTAATCAGTCCAAAACAAAGCTACTGGATCCTATAGCTTGAAATCTTTGTAAAAGAATAATGGTAATAACAAATGCTGTCAAATTCTATCCAATGTATGTTAATGTGGACAGAGTTAGAGACACACAGATGAAAAGGATAAGGATAAGAGTTTAATGCATGATGTAAATAGTTTTATTCTTGCCAGTTCAACTCTCTGAGTGAAACATTTATCTAAACATATTACAGAGCTCTAGAAAACTCATTCAGTTGTCTCAATACTATTATTTCACAAATCGTTTAGAAACAAATCACTCAACACACTGACACTCATCATTATTTTCCCACAAGACAACACCCACAGTTAATGAATTTGGCATCTTTCCAAATTCAACTCTCCCATAAACAAATAGCTTCTCCATTCTTAAATGGCCACCTGCAAAAACTCCAAATGCTTCTTTATACCACATCATACCCAATCATTAGCATGCAACACAGTCAGGAGATTGGTGAAACTTTACCCTGACATCACTGGGGAATGTTTCCTCCATGATACACTATAAAAAAGTAGGTAAAGCTTATTTTTAAACAAACTGAATCAGAATAACTAAATGTCTGTTGTGTGAGTTGAAAGTGAATTGTAAACATTTGCTGTAGGATCTAATTCTAGATGGGTGGAAATAAATGCCAGAGGGTATTGGGGTGTTATATAGGTGTGGTGTTTTAATTGAGGTTATACAGATCAGGTGTGAAATGCACATATTAAATTTACTTTTAATTAAGTTCGTTGGAGACAGTATGAACCCAGCATTTTTAATAATTTGTCTGGTCCAAAGTGTTATAAGCAATAAGTCCAAAAGCTAGGGTCTGTTATTGTACGAGGTTCTTTCAATGCTCTAGGTTAAGGAAATTACTTCTGTGATGGCAGCCTTAATTCTGAAAAGAATTGATGATTTGGAGCAAAATATGCTACGTCAAAGAGTTTTTCGTGGTTGGCAATGCTTTTTTCACAATAAAAAACAACAATGTCTTTAGTGCAAAGAAATAAATTACTTAATGCTAAGAATAGATAACATTCATTCAATTATTCATTAGTTCAATAAAATCCTAGTTTTAGGGTCACGGGAAAGCCAGTGCCCAACTGACAACTATGTGTGCAAGGGAGGGAACAACCCTAGACAGGGTGTAAATCCATCATAGGGCGTGCACATACTCTCACACACATATACAAACTAACGGGCAATTTAGAGACATCAATTGACCTATAATGCATGTCTTTGGAATGAAACCCGGAGTACCCTGAGATAACCTGTGCATACATGTGGAATCGGGTCACCCTGGGCTCAAACCCAGGATCTTTGTGCTGTGAGAAGCAAGAAACAGTATAGATTTTGGGAAATGAAAAAAATTTTTACCGAAAAATGTTTATAAATGCTTTATAAAGAAGTTCTTCAGGAAAAAGCTTTGGAAATGTTGCACAATTTATACTATAAGCTAATCACATTCCATGTATCTTCTCAACTCATATTCAGCCTAAGCCCTGATAAAACCCAAAAAAAACAAGATTTGAAACCTAAAAGCCTGAGTTTAATGATCTTGCTTAATGAGGCAGGATGTAATGATATTATCAAGCAAACTCCCAGTGTGTGTGTATGTGCGTCTGCGATTCCTCAGAATTAGCACAAGGCAGATGGCAAACAATCACATGACCCCATTCTGGTGTTCTGGCTGACCTTTAATCGAGACGTGAACAGGTGTCGCACTATATTCATTCCCTTCTGAAACCTTAGCCTTTGCTAATGTTTACCCATGTTAACAATTTAAGGCAGATCTTTCCCTAGCTGCCTATCTTACAAGATGTTATATAGAATGGTGTAGGGTTGAAATTTAATTAACGGATTATTATAATGTGTTCTACACTCTGTGTGTTTGTGCTTGTGAAAATATTATTAGTGAACTGTAAAGGGGTTAAAGCCAGTTCATGGTGCTTGGTTTGAAACATAGACCATGACACTATCACAGCAGCTTTCTGTATCCGATGCATTAAATATACAAGTTGAATGTATTATTATTATTATTTCAAATGTGCACAGGTTTAAAGCTAAGGTCCTGCTGGATTTCTCACTCTGCAATTTGCTTTTATCTAATAGACCATTACTGCTGCAGAAAATGATTACTGCTGCATTCAGTAAATGCACTTTTACATTAGTGCATTAGAGATAAATCTGTAAAATGTGGACTGACATTTTTGGTTTTCATGCAACACATTTTAGAAAGTAAGTGTTCATAGAACTACACTGTAACTACAAAAATCACAGCAGGGTTTCTACAGGTATCAGCAAGTTAGTTAATTAAAGGTAATTAAATTTAATGCCATTTGAATGCAATCTTTAATCTTAAAAAATCCATGGACACAACCTGCCTCCTAAAATTGGATTTTTATGCCATTCTTTCATTCATTTTCTATGCATGCTTAATCCTAGTCAGTGTCGCAGGTAAGCCAATGCCTAGAAAACAGCACAGGGCTCACAGTAGAAAGAACCCTAGACAGATTTCCACTTCATCACTAAAGTCATATGAGGCAACTGAGGCTGTGCTAGGAATCTGGATCACCCACAGGAAACTGATGTGGACACAGGGAGAACATCACACAAAAAAGCCCAGGGTGCTGCACCTGGGAATCGGACCCCGTCAGGCAGCAATGTTACCCACTGCACCACTGTGCTTGGTTTTGTTTAATTATGGACTAGTTTAAATCTGTTTGTTCTTAAAGTATGGAGATAAATGAATTTTAATACTTATTTATAACCAATGGAAACCAGGTTAAAAACTATATATTCAGTATATTCAGGCTATACTCATACTTTCAATTGGATTTAACTTAAAATATTTAGTTAAAATATTAAAAATGTCACACATGGAGCTAACAACACAAACACAGAGACAGCATGTGAAGTCCACATCAAACAGACCCAGGATGCCTCACTATGTACCACGTACCTTCTTGCTGTGAGTCGGCAGTGCTGCCAACCACACCACTGTGGTACCCAGACATGGATTAGTTCAATTAAATAGTCATTATATACAGGCATAAATTGTCCAGCATTGTTTACAACAGGAGTTTGTTCTTAAAGTTGTCTAGGGCTAGTCCAAATTTTATCATGTAGCTAGTTTGGTCCTTTCCACATGTAAAAGACTCAGCTGCAATCAGAAAATGTTGCCATGAACAACAGAGAAATGTCTTCATTAGATGGTGCAAGTGGTGCTGGTAAAATGTTTAATTTTTTATACTTGTTGAAATCAAATGTTATTTAATGCTTTTTAATATGATGTAGAAAAAATATATATATATTCAGCCTGTACTGCACTTTTGATTGGATTTTACTTAAAATATTAAAATATTAAAAATGCCACACATACATATTGTTTTGAGAAGAAAGTGATATAGAATTTTACAGATTCAATTTAAACAGCTAATCAACTGGACAATTATTATGCAGATATGACCCAATCAGATGTTTTAAACCCCTAACAGTTTGGCAAATGCGTTGCTTAATATCGGCTACATTTCAGCCTTTGTTGGCTTTTTTAAGGTGGAAAGTGTCCTTGTTGCATCTCAGCTGAGGAAGCTCAGGATCTCAAGCCAGGAGAATTAGTAACAGGGGATATACAAGGTCGCGTGTGACCGATCAGCCGATGAGCAACCGGCATCTCTGGGCTAAAGGGCAATAACTTTACTAGACAGACTGCCTCTCCATCATAGGGCACACACATATTCACACACTAAGGGCCACAATAAAGATACCACTTAACCTAATGTGCATGTTCTTGGAATGCTGTAGGAAACCGGAGCAACATGCATACTCCACACAGAAACGTTCAGGTTCGTCCCACCCGTTGATCAAATCCCTGTCCTTCTAGATGTAAGGTAACAGAACTACCCATTGTGAAATTGTGCCCCCCAAGATTAGTATTAATTAATTAATTAAAAATCTTAAAAATTCATTGATTAATTCATTTTTTCTACACCCGCTTAATCCTAGTTTTAGGGTCACAGAGAAGCCGGTGCCCAACTGGCAACTCTTGGTGCAAGTGCAGGAACAACCCTAGACTGTGTGCCAATCCATCGTAGGGTGCACACACAATCCCACGTACATTTACACACTAACAGGCAATAGAAATACACAAATTAAATGCGTCTTTAAAATGCGAAAAGAAAGTGAAGCACCCGGAAAAAACGTGTGCAAACACAGGGAGAAGTCTTCCCACCCAGGGCTGAGTCTTCCCACCCAGGGCTTCCCAATATTAAAAATTATATTATATAAATATAAAATAATATTTTTTCTTTTAGAATTATTTAAAACAATATAGAAATACAATTTATTTTGTGCATGGAAACAAGATGTGGTCTTAGTAAAAAAGATACAGGGCTGGACTCTGGACACACATACAGTCACACACACTTTCACAAACTAAGAGCCACATTAGAGACACCAATTAATCTAGTATGCATGTCTTTGGAAGGCAGGAGGAAACCAGAGCACCCAGCAATAACCTGCACATATTTAGATTTTATTTAGTAGTTAAGCTTGGGTTATTTAATAATTTAGGTAAGCTTTATTGTGGATTCTGTGTCTATTATTTTAACTTTTTTAGTTAATACTATTTGTGTTATAAAATATATTTTTATTTAAATATCCATTCATAACTTTATTTATTTATTTTTTTCTATTTCACAAGGGGTCACGGGCCAGCCGGTACCTACTCGGCAACTCTGGGCGTAATAGCAACACTAGAGAAGGCACCAATCCATCATTGGACACATACACACAGTCACACACCAAGGGCCACTTTAGAGACACCAATTAAGCTAGCATGAATGTCTTTGGAATGCTAGAGTACCCGGAAAAACCCGTGTGAACACGGGGAGAACGTGCAAACTCCACTCAGAAATTTTCCAGGTTTCCCAGCCACGATGGAACCCAGTCCTTCTTGCTGTGAGGTGACAGCACTACCACTGCACCACTGTAGTTGTATTTTTATTAAGAAAGTAAATATTACATAGTAGAGGACCTTGTAGACAAAAACCTTAATGAGGTCTGCTGGGTATTACTGTAAAAAGAAGCAAGTGCAACAATTCACTTTACCATCATACATATTGCTATTCGGGACCTCTTCACTAGCACAATCCACATCATTTGTTACTCTACATACAAAAAGTGTGAAAGAGTCACGAAGAGTCACATTGCACGAAGCTTCGGGCTTCCAACTTTAGCTATATTAAGTCTTCAGTGTTTATCATTACTGCATTGGGCAGTACTGACTTACTTGTTATGCAATTGTTTTAAAGTTCAGTTAAACAGTATTAATTAAATGTATAGTATATTAACATTCATGTTCAAAAGATAAAACTGGTTTACAATGGTTTCTAAGTAAAAAAAAAATAATCCATTAACCGTTAACCCAAGTGGAAGATTCACATTATAAAGCAAAAATACCAGAGAAGGATTTATTTGTAACCTGGACTAAAGTTATAAAGGTTATTTACCAATAAATATTATTGGAAAATGAGCAGTGCTATGCTATGCTTTGATAAAGCTTACTGTTATCACCACCAAGTTTATTTTACCTATAAGAGCACATACTAAAAATGTAACTTTATTGATTATTATATGATATATATGCTTTGTCTAAATAGCTGAATGTTTTTTAAGGAAAAAACATATAAGTATGGTTAGTTCAGTGGGTAGAGAAAGCTACAGAAAAAAAATCAATGAGCATTATTAGATGAGATTGAATCCCAGAGTCATAATGAAAGTCAGTGGATGCATGACAACAAAAAAGAGTTGTTTAATGGCATAAATCATGGGATGACTGAGCTTCTGTGTTAACCATTAATCGGGAGCAGTCACAAGGAGCATCATTTCTGAGACAATGATAGTTCGTTGGTTAAGATGTTTTCCTATAAACTGGAAGATCATGAGTCCAAATCCCAAGATGCCTCTGTTGGGCCCTTGAACAAGGTGACTAACCCTCAACTGCTATAAACGTAAGTAACTCTGCATAAGACCATCTGCCAAAATGTCATAAATGTAAATTATATTCCCATTTATAGTTACATTAATGCCATGGAATGTCTACCAAAAAAGTTCATGTTCATGTTATCATAAAACACAAAAAAATATATCTTATGTTACGGTACAAGATGTTCCACAATTCTTTGTCCAAACACTGACAATAGTGAATTCTTCACAAACCGAATACTCATAACAAATTAAGAACACCTGGCAGGTGACATATGATGATTGGTAAAATACCCAAGTTGGTCATAACATTACAGTTGTCTTTCATATAAGTTGTACCTGTTAACAGCAAAAATGAACGGCCATGTGTCAATTTACAGAGAGGAAATTGTTTAACTATCAATGACAACTGGTAAAGCTGCTGCAGCCAACATGGGTTAACTTGCATAAATATAATATTCCCTACCGTCACGACCCTGACGTCAGCTTGCTTTAATAATGTTCAATGTACATACTGCATGTTTTACACATTTGTAGTTGAGTCCTGTTATCATAAATAAAAACAGCTCATGTTATAAAGTAACCACCAATTAAAGAATTACAAATGTTGACCAAAACTGTTATAATGAATTAAACACTGATAGCAGAGACTCATCAAATAATTAACAAATAACAACTATATTTATATCGTATCATAGTATAGCGTATTTTAAATATAATGTCAAGATTTATTGCTGTAATATTGTTATATAGAGTTACTCGGAGTCGCACCAGACAGGACATGCCATACTACCAACATACTCATCCTAGCTTCTGCCTCCTCATCTTTCAGACTATCAATTTTAGTGAATAATGTATGAGGAACATGTCATAAAAACCACCACAGGAGGATTTTAAACCAGAATAGGACATGAGGACAAAACTCCACCGCCAGGTTTGATTCATTGTTCCTGTTTACAGGTGGTCCCTATAATTAAACGGGAAATTAAAGCTATATACTAATAGAGTGGTTGAAAAACCTTTGGCAGGTTTGAACCTCCATAGACAAACACTTTCATTACCCATACTACCCTGTGGGATGCTCGCTATAGATGTGAGACTGGAACTACACCAAACTGCTGCCTCTTTTTTTCTCTCTCTCTCTCAGATTCACATTCACAATGGCTATACTGGTTGGCCGCCAATACAAAAATTATGATGAAAAAATATTGCAAAAGTTTATCACTGATAGGTATCAGGATATAAATTGTAGTTATTAGGCATAAAAATACCTTTATATCTTATTTGCATCGGCCCCCAAACTTTTGAATACAGATATCATATGACATCTCGTGGCCAATAAGAGGAAGCAATAAGATGAAGTAAAATTATTAAACCAACTGATCTTAACAAGTATTGTTTTTATATCGGTTTGATTGTCATTTATTAATTGACAGTGTTTATAACATTCATTCAGTCATTTATTAATTCTGCAACAATCAGAAGACGTCTGCAAGAATAGAAACCGTTTGCAAAAAACCCTCCTAAAGTACTATTGCTGAGGAAAAGGCGTGTTAAAAAGGTTACCGTTTGCTAAAGAACACATCGACTGGCCTGAAGAGAAGTAGCACTATGGACAAATAAGAGCAAGATTGTTTGTATTGGGTCTAAAAGCCACAGACAACCCATTAACACTGAATTTAAGCCACAGTACACTGTGACAACTAAAACATGAATGGTGGGAGGCGCCCCTTGGTTGGTGCTCTGCTGTAAGCAGCAGCAGAAGAAGGCAGTGTCATAGTAACTGACACCACATCGCCAATTAGGCGCAAATCTGCGATACCTGAATCTGATGTTATTTAAGCAGCTCTGAACCCAGACTCCAGTGTCACACCATTGTACGCTCTCCACCATGTGAGTATGTTAGGGATGAAGGTACTCTAACCTGAATAGCGGCGAGGAGGTACAGGTTAACAACCTGGAGTAATTTAAGTCAGTGACAGGTAGTGTCGGGGCAATTTCTCAATTTTTCCCTTCTTTAAGGATGCAGCGCACCTTACCCTTCAGAACTTGCCCACCTTCTCTTCCTGCTTTTCGTTGCTTATTTTCTCTCCGCTTGTCCCGGAGTACTTTGTTTTTTGCCTTTGTTTCGTGTCTGTGTCTGAAGGAGTCCTATCTCAGGGTACTTGTGTTCTGAGTTTGCTTGTGTTCTGAGTTTGTGTACGTGTACAGTGCGCTCCCAGACCGGCAGGTAAGCCTCTATTTTCTGTGTTTTTTGGTGTGGGTTTTTGTGTGCATGTGCAGTCTTTTGTGTGCCCCCATACCAGATGAATAAAAGCCCAGCGTATTCCTCTGTGTTTTTCTCTGGAGTGTGTGCATGCAGCCACACCCCCTTTTTCCCATTCATTTTGTTGAGTGTGCGGTTAGTCACGCCCCCTTTTCTTTTCATTCAGTTTTTACGTCTCATGTTTGTTACATTTTTGTTTAAAATAAAGTTTTGTGTTCTGTTATGTGGTGTCTAGCCCCTTTTATTCATCAGCTCTTTGCGTTTGGGTCCTAAACCCCGTCTTATAACAGCATGCACTTTAAAAGGGTGTTTCAGCAGGACTATTACCCCAAACACACCAGCAAGCTGGCAACATCCTGGTTTCAGACCAATTAGATTGATTCTATGAAGTGACCCGTCCAATCCCAGACGTCCAATTGAGAATTTATTGTGTGACATCAAAAATGTTTTACATGCAAAACCCATGTGGAATGTCGTACACTCAGCTTGGGTAAAAGGTTAGTTGACTCCCTTGTAAAGCAATTATTAGAGATGAAGGTTTTGTAACTAAAAATTAGTTCAGTAAATAACAGAAACACTGAATCTATAAACAGTTTAAACTGTAAATATTCAAGTTTGTAAGTGAAAATGCAGACAGATATTTTTTAGCAGATTATTTTTTTAATTTTCAGTTTAAGTTTTAATTGATATTTTGTTCATGTTTTAATTCGGAATTAAAAGTGAAGTGCTTAAATGCTATTATAAGGATTAAGCTTTTTCTCAGTTGTTTTAAACACACTGGTTTTATTTTGAATTAAAATAATTAAAAATTTACAAAAAAAAATTTTATTCGAAAAAAAGATTTTTAGAATAAAAAGTTGCAATAAGTATTTACATTGTAAATGCTTGTAGATTCTCTCTATCTATCTCTCATCCAGCTACATATCAAATTGCACTGATTACTGCGTAATGTATCACCCTGAGCCCGCTGACTCACTTTAGCACATTTATCGCTTTATAAGCAGCGATCACAAGTGGCCAGTGACTAAATCAGCAGAACATAAGAGAATGAAAGGAAATCAGAAGGGAAGAAACAATTCCACTCTTGCAGCTATCTCTAATTCTTTACAGCAGTGCCAATATGTTATGCTAATTACACAAGTTTATTTTCTGTTCCGCTGCCCAAAAATACAAATATTATCTAGGGCGCCTGGGATGACTATTTATCTGTCTGAAGGGCTGTATGCTAATATGCTTAGGTTTTAAATATTCATAGAATGCTCTTTTGTTAACATTGTGCTGTCTGTCATGAAACCAAGCTGTTGTCTAGATGCAAATAAAAAAAGGTTTGTTAGGAAGATACATGACATATAAATTGGTGTTACAGTTCAATAGACATATTTTAGCATATGTGACACATCATGTGAACTTTTTATAGGGTTTCAGTTGTGTCTATATTTGTCAAAGATCTAATGTGACTTTTGTAAGAATGTAGGATTCAGCCTATTCAAGTACCTCATCATTTGAGGTCACAATGAAATAAAGGATGTGAGCTTTCGCCATATTAACAGTGCATATTTAAATCATCGCTATATTAGGAAAATGTCATATGTGATCACTGATAAACAGAAGAATGTTAAATTTCCACATTTGGATAAGTAAACTGACTTGAGCCATTCCAAAACGCCAACAGATAGTTGAAACCCGGAGGCGTGGTGCCAGCAAATTATCAACAGCAGCACTTTTAGGCGGGTGTTGTATTACGGGTGCACCAACAAACATATATGCGGAGGTCACACATTGGCTGGCCACATGTTGTTGATCAAAGAGGATAGAATATAAATAATGACAGTGATGTTGAAGCAGCAATGGGTCAACTTGAATAAGTAGGATGTTTAGAGTCTGTAATTAATCCAAAAGGCTGACCAATCTTTTATTAGCCATTTGTTTTTAATCCAGTCATCATTCAGTGTACATGAATAT
>JAOUQT010031674.1:0-11410 GCA_025769995.1 Xyliphius kryptos
AACTAGAAGGTGACACAGACATGAGGGAGCCCTGGGACATAAAGCAGCTGGCCACTCCACCGTCAACAAACCTGAGTTAAGCCCTGAACTCTATAACGTTGATAAATAAGTCTTTAATATTGTCTATTAAAAAACTTTTATTAAATTTATTAAATAAAAGAAATTTATTAGGGCATTTTCTGTGTGTCTCCAAGTTGCAGAGGTTTATGTGTATTTTAATGTTTGTGCGTATATCGCTGAATGCACGGTATAGAAAAATCCATATGGTGGAGCAACGTCATGGCGGTATACACTTTTATACCGGTATACCGCCCAGCCCTACTCTCTTGTGCTGCAATAACTGTAACTTTACATTTCTGGTAACATTATTGATTAGTCCTGCATGTAAGCTTGGGGGAATTATTTTTCTTTCCTCTATATAAAACACCTTCAACCCTGTTATGTTGGCATTTTACCTCCCACGAACTTCTCAATTCAGGTTCTTTCACAACATTTCTTTCACAACACAAGATTTTATTTTTGTATATATATTTATTTATTATTTTTGTAGAAGGATGTGTGTTTGTGGTCATGTATTTAAATCACCCCCATTATTTCAGATTCTACTTACAAACAGATGTCCTGATATTTCCCTTTTGAATTTCATGTCATACACAGTCCTTGCCTTAAGATGGTTGGCTACACAAATGTGCTCTGTGGGATAGGGAGATGACTGAGCCTCCCTGTCTCAGGTCAGGTAGTTGAACCTCTGGCAGTGCATTCTTTGCCAACTGAAATATCCAGGCTGCTCCCTTTTGAATACACTCCCCAGCCACTTTATTAGATACACCTGTTCCATTGCTTGTTAAAACAAATATCTAATTAGTCAATCACATGGCTGCGACACAATGCATTTAGTCCCAGCCCAATCCCTAGTCCAGTCAGCTTGGGTTTAATGTTTGTTCATTGTATTGCAAAGCAGTTATCAGAAATAAAATTTATATGACCAAATACAGGTATTCCTCAGCTGATGTCATTCTCCCTTATACAGGTGGGCCAAAAGTATTCAATATTCAGATTGTGCAAGTTATGTAACTTAGAAAGACAAGAGAAGTGTATAATTTTCATTATAGGTACACTTCAAATATGAGAGACAAAGAGAAAAAAGTAGATATGGTGTTCTTGGGATGCAACTCAGCATTTTGGTTTCATCTGACCACATTCCCAGTCTTCTTTTTAATCATCCATATGCTCTTTGGCAAACTTCAGACAGGCATTCCGGAGTGCCTCTGGAGTGCCTCTTAGCGTAGTGTGTTACTGATGGAAACCTTTGTTATTTTGGTCCCTGCTTTTTTGCAGGCCATTCATCGGGTTCCTCTGTGTAGTTCTGAGATTTTTGCTTACCGATCTCATGATTATTTTGACCCCACTGGATGAGATCTTGCATGGGGTATATATATCCCCAGATAAAGAGAGATTATCTATGGATTTGTATGTCTTTCGTTTTCTTACAATTGCCCCCACAGTTGATTTATTCACACCAACCTGATTGTTTATTGTAGACTCACTCTTCCCAACCTGGTGCAATTCTACTATTTTCTTTCTTGTGTCCTTCAACAGCTCTTTAGTCTTGGCCATGATTGAGTTTGGAATCTGACTGAGGTTGTGGACATGTGTCTTTTATACAGATAATGAGGTCAAACAGGTGCCATTAATACAGGTAACAAGTGGAGGACAGAAGAGCTTTTTAAAGTTTATTATGGGTCTATCAGAGCCACAAATTCTGTATATTTGTTTCTGACCAAATAACTATTTTCCACCATAATGTAAGAATAAATTTTTTAAAAATCTTACAATGTTATTTCCTGGATTTTGTTCCTCATCGTTTCTCATAATTGAAATCTACTTTTGTTGAAAAGTATAAACCTCTCATTTTTCTAAGTAAGAGAACTAGCACAATCAGTGGTTGACTAAATACTTTTTTTGCGTCCTGTAAATCAGTTTTAAAGAAAACATGTATGGAAAAAGAAAACTAAAGTTTATTTATTTTTACTCAACCTTAGGCCTGTCCACCACATATACTTGAATTGTAAAATCACTAGAAAACTGTTAAAAGCACAATCATGTTAATGTACAATAAATAAGAATAAAAGCATAAATAATATTAAAATACACACAGTAGTTCCAATACGTACGTACCGTTGGATGTCGTCACTCATTAGTTCCACGATTGTTTTAAATTTAGATTTGTCCGTTTATCGTCGCGGTCACGCTATCTACACTAAGATGTTACCTTGGTATATAATACACATTTTATACCATGTTTGTGAGTAGGTTATGTTTATTAAGCTGTAACATTCATTTCTTCTCTACTTTCAATCTGTACTCAAAGCACCGCTTAGCAGTGAAGAACTGTAAACGGCACTAAGCGCACTAGAACTCCTAGAGTAGATAGCATGACCACGATTGTTTATCGGCTACTCTCTGATTGTCTGAAGTGTCGTGCTTTAATGCTGGACGATAAATTGGCTGATAAACCTCCATGATGTACAAAAAACATCAAACAAAATGTATTCATAAATTTTAATACATTTTTTTTCTTTTTTAAGCCTAAAATAGGCTCTTATTAACCATATATTCAAAATGAATTCATAAGTAAAGTGCAGAACTGAGAATGGTTAATTTACTCAGCCTAGAGACAAGTAAATTCCACAAGTAATTTTTCGAATATAAGATGTGCCTCCTGGAACAAGTTATGAAGTAGGCTGATATATACCTGTATTAGTTCTGTGATTAACAAAAATCTGTAAACAAATTTTATTTTATACTGTGAATTTTTTTATTTATTTTTAGTTTAAAGTCAATATTTAATTAATTTTAAAATTGAAAGTTCAAGGCTGCGGTTGCCTTTTTATATATAAATAAATGCTATTATGAACCTTTTCTTGGTTGTTAAACACTGATAGTAATTTGGACGCAACTGTATGACTCAAAGAATTAAGGCAGTTTTGAAGGCAAAAGGGGTTCTAACGTTTTGCTAACAAGGTATACCTAATAAAATGGCTGCTGAGGGCCAGAATGAATTGTTCTGTAAATGATTGCAAGCACCCAAGGCCTAGATGTAGCAAAACAGGCAATAATTGATATTACAATCACCTTGTTTCACAGACCTAATAAGGATTCAATGCCAAAGTGTTTTTTTGGTAGAGAATTGGCTTTCTGCATGTTGTCCTGCCATGTATGATATATTCTCTGGATCAATTTTATGACTTGTGTGACACTTCTACAAATGAAATTTCTTTAGAAATAGTACAGCTGCACTGCCTTCACTGCTCACGCCACTAGTCACCTGATCATATAATACATTTTTTTAGCTGTCGTCTTTGTTGCATTTTACACTCAGTTTTTTTCCTCATTTTTTATCAAAATAAAAAAAAGCCAAAAATAAAATATAGAGGAGCTTGTGGGAAGAGTCAGAATGTGTGTCCTCCAGATTGGTTGGTTGGGTATTTGTAGGATTTAGGTACAGTTACCATTCTTACCAGCAGAAGAAGCAATTCGATTCTGGAGTCAATCCACACAGGGTTAAGGTCACACCTAGTTTTTCTTAAGTGCAGTCGGCACATTTAACAGAATTCTTACAATTCAAATGCTATAACTATTTATACTTTTCTAGTATTCTATTTATTCTATTTTATTTGCACAAATGAAATATTTTGAATCAAGCAAAACAATATAATAATAATCAAGTGCACACCTTTAATTATTGTTTATAAAATAATAATATTAATAAAGTTATTAGTGTTTCTGTTAATTAAACGCCTTGAGGTTTAGACTATAAACCATGGAAGCTGGCCACCATATCTAATCACATGCAGCATGTAATTCTTGTATATTTTACGCACTGTGTGTGTATCAGGAGTTTAAGTGGAGGGAGCTGGAGGAGCAGAGACAAGCTGAGAGGCTCCAGAGGCAGTTACAGCAGGAGCAGGTGTATCTACTGTCCCTCGAACAGGCCAAAAATCTGCAACAGCAGCCTCAAGCACAAACGTCAATTGCAGAGAAGAACAGAAAACTCATACAGCCCACATCCTCAGCTCAAATGAGCAAACTTCCCCAGCAGCAGCAGGGCTTATCAAAAAAGACCAGAAAATCTCCTGTTGAACAAGACACGAACAAGAACCAACCACCAATATGCCAAGAAAAATCCAGAATCTTGCAGTTGCAGCAATCAGCTGTTGAAAGAACTAATACCCCGCCATTATTACAGCAATCTATGCAGGATTTAATCAAGATTGCACAGCCACAGGAAAAAACACAAATCCCTCAGCCTCAGCAAGTTCCCTCTGTTAAAGATCCTCTCAATCTTGCCCAAACATGGAGAAGTTTGAGTCCCCAGGCTGGCCAGGATAAGGACCAGGAACAGGCTAATCAGACACTCTCAAAAGAATCCCAGTGCTCCATCTCTAACTCGGAGCCAATCAGAGAGGTGAAGTCTTAACCCTGGTTTAATCTGGTTTGCTATTGGCTGTCTCTGCTTGGACTGATAACCCTGCCAAAAGATATTAACCACCAGTACTGCCTTGTGCTTCCTCGCCTGCACTAATAAACCATGTGTTCATGTTTTCATGTGTATCCTAATATCAGTGATTTTATTATTAGTTCACATAGTACACTGAATGATAATTTTAATTAGAAAAACCTGGGTGGTGGCAATCACAATTGTTTTCCATATAATATCTGTCCATACACAGCAGAAGGCAACATATACCAGATAGGAAAATAACTGGAATTTGACCATGTGTAGTTGGAGCCCAGAGGTTTGGCGCCAGTGTTTGGCTATAGCTACACTTGTCTTGTTCTTGTACCACAGTATACAATCAAAAAATACTTGTGGTTAATCCGAGAAATATGTGTCAAACTTGAATGAATGAATGATTAGTACAGATTCTGCAGTAGTCATGGTTCAACTTGCCTATGGAGGCAAATAAATAAAATTGAATTAAATTAAGGTTGTTCCCCGATGTTCACATTGTGTAATTCATCAAAAATGTGCACCAACCCAGGTATTCCTAATACTGTGATCATTCAGTATAGAATATATTCAATATATATGCGCAACAAGACACTGCAACTGCACAGAATCCGTCTGAAGGAACCCGTTAGTCTCTATATACTTTATTAATATTGTTTCCTTTTTATTTATATGATCACTTTCTGTTTTTATTTTTTACTCTTTTACTTCTATTTGGTCTAATTTATTACAAGAAAATGTTTTGAAATCTCTTCCTCACATGCTCATTTTATAACTTCTCTGTTGTGTGCTTGAGAGTAATAACTCTAGTCAGAACTTTCAAGTTCCAGTTTAATCCAGATTTGCTTTAACTGCTCTAGGAAAATGCTCTGCCCCTGATCTATGTTATAATGTTGCTTGTGGTTTTGCAGGCGGATGAGCGGCACCGTAGGAACGTGCAAGGCTCTCCACAGTCTCCAGGGGTTCTGAAGCAGCCTCCTGTCGTCCCACAACGAGCTGAAACCTACTCCAATGCCAGTTCCTCGGAGTCGGCCCAGCCTGCCATGCATCGCCCAATGGAACCTCAGGTAACACTGGCGTGGTAATCCCTATAATTTTCCAAGATAATATTGACAGAGTTGCCCTTAAAAGTGGTCAGACTTTAGACAGTCTTAGTTTGCCAGTAAAGAACCGGCCTTGCGACCGGATGGTCCTCGTTTCGATTCCCGGTACCACAAGTCAAAGACGGTTGAAGTGTCCTTGGCACCTAACCCCCGATTGCTCCAGGGGCTCTGTGGAGGCTGCTCACTGCACCGGACACGTGTGTTCACTTGTGTGTGTATAATTCAGCTATGTGCAAGCATAGTGGAAAAAAGGTTTTCACTAAGATCTCTCCAAAATCTCCCCATTCTTTATCTTTTTGGGTGTGTGTGTTTGGGGTTATAATAGACAATGGTTCTCTGTACTAATGATTGACTGAAAACTACATTTCTTTCAAATATGTTTAATGCTCATGTTCTTCAGCTCCATCCTCACACTGTAGAGGGTTGGGGTACTTTCCTTTCTTTATCTCCCTCCCTCTCTCTCTCTCTGTCTCTCTCTTTCTCTCACTTTCTCCCCCTCGCTCTCTTTCTTTCTTTGCTGTAGTATTAAGCTTGTAGGGGTTTGTAAGCTCTCTTTTTCTCTTTGCTTGCTCTCTTCGAATATCGTCTTTCTGGGTAAAATGTCTCTTATGGTTCTTACGCACTGGCTATTTATTCCTTTTATTACTCCTTTGTTTTTCCGTCACCTGTTTTTAACTCTGACCCTGGTTATTGAACTTTATAACTTCTGGTGTCCTCCTTCTTTCTGACATTTTTGTATTTCAAATGATGCATCAGGATTTGATTAGTTACAGGGGCAAAAATCTGCTTATTCACCGGACATTTTAGTTTCTTATTTTCACGTGTTCATTTTTTATTTTGGTCTTTTGCACTTTTTTTGCTTCATTTTGTGAAATATAAATTACTGTGATCGTCATTAATTATAATGGTTATAAGGCGTTTATATGATTATATGGTTATGGTTTAATTCTTGTTATTAGTAAACGTATGCAATATTTTACATTTACTTACTTTCCTATGAAGGATCAGTGGATTACAAACACCTGGTTAAAAACAATATTTTTGGTTAATTACACTATACAGACGTCAGGGTACAGACAGTACAAAGTGGTCCAATATCCTTCATACGCAAGTTAAACCAGCTCCATTAGTTCTCCTCGCTGGCCACTGCGTGACTGTCAGCCTGGATTTTGTTTATCGTCAGCTGGATGATTGTTGATTGGACCACACCTCACGGCTCAGTGTTTGTGCACTGTCAAAGTCACTCGAGTCGCTCTGTTCTTAAATAGCTCGTAAATGTTAGTTTCTATGGACAGAGCCACATTTTATATGAGAAGTGATTGTGATGTTTATATACCATTTCATATAGCAACTGCCTAAGCCATTGATCATTCAGTGTATGTAACAGTAAATATACACATTTATTTCTTTCATTGCTTTGTTTTTGCATGGTTTTTGTCATTGCCTTGTCCTGCATACCCATAACTCAGTTCTGTTTTCTCCATACTTCTCACAACACCCTTTCTTTCCTGTCCTGTGTTCCTCCTCCTCCTCCTCCATCTGATCATGCCTCATTGCTTTTGGAAAGGTCCAGTGGTCCGAGTTAGCCGCTCTAAAGAGCAGCTCATCTGCTCCTTCCTCCATCTCCCGCTTGCACTCGCTCAGTGAATCTGCTCACTCCCTCCCTCACGTTCATGCACAGGAGCACCCATCGTACCCAAAGCCGCCGCCCCACATGCACGAGGAGCCTCCGCGGGTAAGCACAGGGCCAGATCATTCGCTTCGCGTGGGTATTTTCCTAGAGTTGGCCAGGCTGTTGGTCTTTGTGTGTATATGTATGTATATGGAAGGAGTGTTGATTCTCGAATATTAATCAATGGAAAGTTTTGCCATCACTCCTAACACATACATGCGTGCACGGTATGCATCAACGAGTGTCCCTGCATGTCTCCTTGGAAGGTTCCTGTAAGAACAACCTCCAGGTCACCAGTACTGTCTCGCCATGATGCCATTCATCAAGGTGGGGCACCACAGAACAACCTGCCAGCTCAGAAAAACATCGGAAGGTAGGTGTGCATTACTTGTGTGGTTGTATAGGCTGTGTAGAAGGCAAACATTCATACGTGTCTCGCTGTAGTAACTCGGATCAGCGATTGCTCTGGGAGCGGGTAGAGAGGATGCCCCCCCCACCCAGCAGCAGCTCATCTGGCTCTAGTTCCACATCCAGCAATTCCAACACTGGGTCTGGAGAGAGATTCAGACCACACGGTGAGTACACACACACTGGTTCAAAAACTGGCAGAAAAATGTTTTTAGCTTCTTGTTTTGTTAATTGGAATCATAAGCACGTTTTGGTACTGAAAGATAATTTTAAATATTGTTTTTGTATTTGAGACTGTACACATAAATACAGGACAAAATTGTTACACAGCAGGACATTTTAACCCTTGTGTCCAAACATAAATGGCATAGAACATTAAGCTAAATGAGAGAATATACTGTTCATTACATTATACTCACCAGCCACTTTATGATGTACACCTGTTAAAATGTTTAACACCAATATCTAATAAGCCAATCACATGGCTTCAACTTACTGTATTTAGTCATATAGAGGTGGTCAAGTCAACTTGATGAAATGCAAAACACGTGGCATAGTTGCTGGTACCAGATCGGCTGGTCTGAGTACTTCAGAAACGGTTGATCTACTGGGATTTTCGCGCACAACTATAGGTTTTAAAGAAAATGTTCAGAAAGACAAAATATCCAGTGAGGAGTAGTAGGTGTGGAGGACAATGCTTTGTTGCTGTGAGAGGTCAGAGCAGACTGGTTTGAGATAATGTTTGAGCAGTAAATAAAATAACCACTCAACCATGAAATGCAGAATACCATCTCTGAACGCACAAGACTTTGAACCTTGAAGATGATGGGCTACAGCAGCAAAAGACCACACAGAGTGCACTACTTTCAGCTAAGAACAGGAATCTGAGACTACAGTTTGCACGGACACACAAAAATTGGACAAAAAAGATTGAAAAAACCTTGCTTGGTCTGATGAGTCTTGGGTTCAGCTGCGAAATTCAGTTGGTAGGGTCAGAAGTTGGCGTAAACGGAATGAAAGTATGCATCCATCCTGCCTTATGTCAACGCTTCTGGTGGTGGTTTAATGGTATAAAAGACATGGTATTGACACACTTGGTTCCCTTGGTATCAATTGAGCATCGTTTACAGCCTGGACATCATTTCCATTCTTTTATGACTGCAGTGTACGCATTTACTAATGGCTACTTCCAGCAGGATAATGCACCATGTCACAAAGCTCATCTCAAACTGTTTTTTTAACATGACAATGAGTTCCCTGCACTCCAATGTCCTCCACAATCATCAGATCTTAATCCATTTGAAAAACAGGAGATTCGCACAATAGATGTGTGGCCGACAAATCTGCAGCAACTACGTAATCCTCATGTTAATGTTAACTGGAATCTTTGAGGTTTGAAGCTTACTTCTTTTTTACTAGCAAGGTGTACTTTATTAAGTGTACCAGCGGAATTCTGTTGATGCTGCTTCTCGCTGGATCTATTTTCTCTCTCCTCTGAGCTACCTAAATCTACTGTTTCCATCTGCACCTGGGACCTTTACTGTCCAGCTTATTGATTGATGGTTTCTGATAAACCACCTATTGCATGCTTTGCTGCGCTGCTTCCGCTGTTAGCATTTAGCTTTGCTGGCTTTAGCGGTCAGGTTGTGTTAAAATAATCTGCCAGACTTTTACCTACTTTTACATATGTCTCTTGGCATCCAGGAGGTGAGTGAATTAATTTTATTTATTTATACACTGTTATGTTGACAGCTATATAGTGGTTATTGGTGTTGCTGCTCGATTGTCTAGTTTAAGCCTGGTTGTTTGTAGGCTAACACGGCTTTAGGTCTTCATCTGCCTGTCTAGATCAATTCCCTAACTTCCTCCAACAGTCCTCTGTGGCTGCTTTTGCTGCCCCTATTTGTCACACGGTCAACTTATCACTTTGCGGATGATCTGGATATCACTGATCTCGGCAACTTCAGACCTGTTTCAAAACTACCGTTTATTTCTAAGATTGTATAAAGACAAAGTCTGCACTGTCCAGTGTTCTTACTGACCACTTTTTGTTTGCTGACTGGTCTGGTCTCTCTATGTTAGTTATAGAATTATATATATATATATATATATGCAATTCAAAAACAAACTGAAACTGAACTTATATTATTGTTATATTAATGTTATATATTCTTGTTAGTTATGTATTAGATGTATACAGATTGCATGAACTCACTCAAATGAGGATGGGTTCCATTATAAGTCTGGTTCCTCTCAAGGTTTCTTCCTTATATACTCAGGGAGTTTTTCCTTGCCACTGGCTTGCTTATCTGGAGTAAAACTTTTTCTGTAAAGCAGCTTTGGGACAATTTCCATTGTTAAAAGTGCTTCATAAATAAAATTAAATTGAATTGAATAAACTACTTCTACTCTGGCCTCACTGCTGCATTTGGTACTATAAATCACAATTTTCCTCTGTCCAAACTGTCTAATATCGGTCTTTTCGGCCTGGCACTAACATGGTTTGTATCATACCTCTCTGACAGGCAACATTTTGTCCAGCTAGCGTGCCGCGTCTCAAAAAATACATCCATTTGTCACTGTGTGCTTCAGGGCTCGGTCTTTAGACCACTGCTATTTTTATTATACAATTCTATCCTGGGAGAAATTTTTGAAAAATCACAAATTAGAATTTCATTGTTTTGCGGATGACACACAGATATACCTCAGGCTCTGTGATTCCTTTCCTCCTATTTCTCTGACTAGGTTTTTTCTTACGGCTGATCTTATCTTACGGCTGCATGCAAATTATCATGAATTAAACACAGATAAAACTGAACTTCTCTACATTAGCACTAAAGCTGCACTGTCGTTATTCCTTTTGCCCTGTTCTTTTCTTATTGGGAACACCACTGTATCTTCTGCAGCTACTGCTCACATTTGACCCGTTTTCTAATATTTTCACATTAGCATTTCTAATATAAAATACTGCTCCTCACATTCAAAGCCCTTCATGGACTTGCCCCAGTCTCTTTCCCACCTGCTGACCCCTTACATTCTTCTGCGCTCACTCAGGTCCTCCAATGCTGGCCTGCTGGCTATACATAGATTTGGCTGTCCTCTTTGGGTGGAAGATCAAATTGTGTAGCTGCTCCCACTCTGTGGAATTCTCTCTCACCTTCTGTTCGCTCTGTCTCTTCACTTCTTCTCTTCAAATCTCTATTAAAAACTCATCACTTTTATTAACTATGCCTTCTTTGCTTGACTATTGTATGTGTATTGTTTTGATTGTCTTATCCGGGTCACGGGGGCAGCAGTCTAAGCAGGGAAGCCCAAACTTCCCTCTCCCCAGCCACTTCGTCCAGCTCCTCAGGAAGAACTCTAAGGTATTCCCAGGCCAGCTGAGATAAATTGCCTCTTAGGCCTGTCCTGGGTCACCTCCTTTGGGAGGCATTCAGAAGGCATCCGAAAGAGATGCCTGCGCCACCTCAATTAACTCCTGTCAATGTGGAGGAGCCAGTGGCTCTACTCCGAGCTCCTCTGAGTGACTGACTGTCTCACCCTATCTTTAAAAGGGAACACCCATCCACCCTACGGAGGAAACTCATTTCGGCTGCTTGTATCTATGATCTTATTCTTTCATTGCCCAGAGCTGATAGTTGGTACATCTAGGTGGGACATCTGGATCGACCAGTAAATCGAAATCTTTGTCTTTTGGCTCAGCTTCTTCTTCAA
>JAOUQT010031681.1:0-11409 GCA_025769995.1 Xyliphius kryptos
AGATAGGGATTCGAACCGGGAACCCCCAGCGCTGAGAGGCGGTCGTGCTACCCACTACGCCACCGTGCGGCCCAGAGATTAAATGAATCTAATCTCACAAATTAACATTTAATCTACCCTTTAAAGAATTGGTCTACCGACAAAAACCCAGAGTCTCAACTCCTGCGATGCTTCATGGACTCTGGTCCAATAATGACATGGAAAGCTTGTGTAAGACATGAGATTAAACGACCACTTTATTCTTTTTTTTTTCAGAACAGAACTGAGAGTTCAAAAATCTGCAGATACAAATGTGCTCCCCAGAGCACCTGATGATTTACCTCTGCAACCTGAGGTGGTGGGTGGGGTGATGGCCAGGCAGGGGTCAATACGTGAGATTAGTTAAAAAAAAAAAAATTAAAAAAAAACTGTTTTTTTTTGGTGCAGGTATGAATAGCTTTCAAATCACTTTGATATATCCAGACGAGAAATTCACCTTCACCCTTAATGTATTTATCTGCTACCTTCAACCCCTACAAGTACAATACAGCATGACTGACACTACAGGAAGATGTTTCTTTGACACTGTCCTTTCCTTCACCTCCACAACAGTATAATACTCACCAGCATGCAGATAAAGGAAGTCAGTAAGTAGATGATGATTGCCGAGACAAGCACATCAACATATATGAATAGAATTTACTTAATGTTTGTCAAATGTGGTAGTTTTTTATTCATTTGTTTTCTTTATTGCCTCAAACACCAACCCTATTATTCCTTCTTTTCAAAATGCCCCTCCCTATTTTCAATCCAGTATGTTTTGTCACAAAACCTTCTTCTTGCAGACACCTATTCTCACTGTTGGCTTTTGTTCATATCCATCGTGATTATCACAGCAATCTGGAACTCCGCCATGGTTCCAGACGAGCTCTTAAATATCACCAAATGTCACCATCATCTTCCAAACTTTTTCCAAAATCCCCTGCATGACCTCTTGTTGATCAGAGCAACAGCAGGAAAAAGTTCACTCACATCCCTGATCTCAGAGCTTTGATGCTCCCTGTTCCACTTTCTGTCGGTGTATTCAATTACTTTTTCATTATTAGCAGTAATTTGAGGATGTTTGTTTGTGTGTGTTTGACAGATGTGCCAAGAAACTTCTCTGTTAATCTGGCCACCAAGACAAGTGTATTATTGACATGGGAGTTTCCTGAGAGCAGCTCTCCTTACCGCTTCACTGTGAGTATCACTGCTGTCCCGTTTTACCGTCAAAATACTAATCTAGAAAATACTCTGCTTCCATTAATCATCTAGTCTCATTATCTTAACTCCTTTGCTGGGGTCCCTGAGGTGTCCCTATGCCCAAACAGTGTTTCGGATGGGCTCCCCATGTCCATCCAGGGTTTTGGATGGGTTTTCCATGCCTATCCAGAGTTTCGGGTGTGTTCCCCATGTCCATCCAGGGTTTTGGATGGGTTTCCTATGCCTATACAGTGTTTCGGGTGGGCTCCCTATGTCCATCTAGGGATTCGGGTGGGTTGCCCATGCCCATCCAGGGTTTTGGATTGGTTTTCCATGCCTATCCAGAATTTCGGGTGTGTTCCCCATGCCCCTCCAGGGTTTTGGATGGGTTTCCCATGCCAATCCAGAGTTTTGGGTGTATACCCATTGCCCATTCAGGGTTTTGGATTGGTTTTCCATGCCTATCCAGAATTTTGGGTGTATTACCCATGCCCATCCAGGGTTTTGGATGGGTTTCCTATGCCCATACGGTGTTTCGGGTGGGCTCCATATGTCCATCCAGGGTTTCGGGTGGGTTGCCCATGCCCATCCTGGGTTTTGGATGGGTTTTTCATGCCTATCCAGAGTTTCGGGTGTATTCCTCATGCCCATCGAGCGTTTTGGATGGGATTCCCAACGCCGATTCAGAGATGGGCTCCCTGCGGGTGGGCTCCCTGCGCCCATTTCACGGTTTGGATGGGTTATCCTTGCCAATCCAGAGTTTCGGGTGGGTTTTCCATGCTCATCCAGAGTTTTTGGTGGGTATGCCCATGCAAAATTTCAGACGGGTTCCCTATGACCATCCAGAGTTTCAGGTGGACTTCCATTTCCATTCGGTTGGGTTTTCCCATAACCATCCAGGGTTTTCGGTAGGTTCCCTATGCCCCATGCAGTTTAGTATAGACTACATAAAACCTCCTGTAAATGAATTGTTTTCGTGTATTTTTAAACATGCCAAAATGCAAGCTTGGACTAATATAGCCAAGGTGTGGCGAGTAAATTACTTGACTGTCATTTGCATGGTAATGACAAGGGTGACTTTATTAAAAGAATGAGTGTGTATAATAAAAAGGGAGGACCAAGTACTAAACGTTTTGAAACTCCTATGGAGAAGGTGGAAGTAAATTCAGTTATGAAATCAGTAATGTATCTACTTTTAGCTATGATGTAAACCGGATTTAAAATAGTGAAAATATAAAATGGTAAAAAGGCTAAAAATTAATATAGTAGAATTTTCTGATTGACTGTCAAAAGCAGATAAAAGGTCAAGAAAAATCAAGACAAATGAATGCTTGGTTTCTTTGGCAGCATGGACCAGAAACAGCCACAAGGGCAGTTTTGTAGAACAAACTGCTCTGAAAACCGACTGCGTAGTTGATTTAGTTTCTGAATAAGAAAAAATAGCTGAAATAGCTAGCTGATTATTTATGGAACACTTGCAGATCTGGAAGAGGAAGGAGAAAAGAGAAATTCAGAGAGGCTTGTCGTTATTTATGTCGGTTACGTCTAGAGTTGGTTTCTTTAGAATGACTTTTGACAGCAGTGACGAGAACATGATGAGAACATGATAAGATCATGATGGAAAAAATCAGGAGAAAAATGATTAAAACTAAATGGGATAAAAGGGATCATAAATATCCCATGTAGAATTAATGGCTGGCTTTTAGATGGCTTAATATTTGCTGGTAGAGTGATGTAGCAATGGCTCCATTAGAAGAGCCAGAATAAGAGTTGTTACTGTCTGAGGGGATCAGAAAGGCAAGTTCTGTCCTGGCGTGCTTACTGCACTTAGTAGAGGCAGTTGGGAAAAGAAGGATGACTACTAAGTTATCATGCTCACAGAATAACACATCTCTCTCTCTCTTTTAAGGTGTTGGAAACATTTTTTTAGATTTTGTCATAAAGAATAAAACCGTTTATTAGTGCCCTTTACCAAGACTCAAATTCTTGTACTACTTTGCTTAATTCTAATTAATATAGTATTAATCAAATCACAAATGTGTTTTTTTGTTGTTGTTGTCCTAAAAGTTTTACAAAAATCAGAATGACCTTTATATTAATCCTCTGCAGGTGGAGTACAACCGTCAGAAGATGGAGGTGGATGCTCGTTTGAGAAAGGCTGTGATCCCCAATCTGATGCCAGATACTGTCTATGATTTTAAGATCACAAGTCCAGTGGGCAACGTGAGCGGTCTAAGACATCGCATCCATGCCAAAACATCACCTCCTATCTCTATTAACCGACCCGAGATCGACCACAGCAGAGACACGGAGACGACCATTACCATCATACTACCGTCATTTGATAGCAGGACAATAATGAGGTAAGTGAACAGAATAAATGCAAAATATTAAGCATTTAATGATTTAACTATCAAATTATTAAGCAGATAAAAATAATTAAACAGGTGAAGTATACCGATGACACTGTAAATCCAGTATTAATACAAAATATATGCTGTATAAGGCTTATTTAATCCTTTATGACACGTCATAAGCTTCTGTTAATGTCCCTAACCGTTTATGATCACACTTAGAATGTGTCATAAGTGACATATGTCACTAATACAAATAAATATTATGCATTTTTTAAATATTAATTAACCTACAGTGTCTGAGAGATCAGTGTCATAAAGCTTAATTTGTGTTCCTGGGATGCCTCCACTCTCATTATTTGTGGCATGATACAAATATTTGAAATGAATTGCAAATACAGAGAAATATTTATATTTACATATTAAAACATTATTTTTGCACATTATTATTATTGGTGTTCATTATTGTACAATTATTATTCAATTAGTTCTTACTATTTATACTGGCTGCTTAAGTTGCTTTGGGATCAATAAATTTATCTATCTATCAATCTTAATCTAATTCATCTATCTATTTTATTCTAATATAATATATCTATCCTTATCTAATCTAATCTAATCTATCTATCCTTATCTCATCTAATCTATCTATCTTAATCTAATCTAATCCATCTATTTTAATTTAATCTAATCTACCTATTTTAATCTAATCTAATCTATCTAGCAATCTAATCAAATCGAATCGAATCAAATTTATCTATCTTAATATAATATAATCTATGTGTCAATCTAATCTTTCAATCTAATTTAATCTAATCTTCTCTATCCATCTTGATATAATATAATCTAATCCACCCATCAATCTAATCTACTCTGATTTATTTAGTCTAATCTAATCAAATTTTTCTATCTTAATCTAATTTAATCTAATCTAATCCAATCTATGCTAATAAAAAAAGAACTCTTTGGCTCACTGGCATAAAGTGTTATAATTTATAAGCTCTTTATTTGGGGGAGAGGGAGCTGTGTTCACTGTGCCCATCCAAGGGAGAACGTTTTGTACACCGGGTAGATACACCAGGACAGGGAAACTGACCGCAAACTCACTCACACAGACACACAATATATGAGTCAAATTAGGATAGCCATGTCCATGTTTTTTGACTGTGGGAAGAAACCGGAGAAAACCCACACAGACACGGGAAGAACATGGAACTCCAGCCAGATTGGGTAAAACATATTAAAAGAACAAATAAGTTAATTTTGAAAATTATAAACAACAATTGAGTTTGGGTTTTTGATCAAGAGTTATGTTTGATGCACAGCAATATCCAAATTTTGGGACTCGTCTCTCTCTCATATTAAATGGATTCTATCCACATAATTGTAATTGTGAGCTGTGGATTGAGGTTTGTGATTTAATTTGATTCCTCTTATAAAGAGCTTGTTTTCCTTGAAGGCTGATCTACTTTTGATTCCATGTAACTAGTCTTTAACCCTGATTTTGTTTTAGGTAATGAATTCACATCTATAATTAGGGGTTAGTGGAACATGTCAAGATGCACGACGGGACAAAGTTGTCCGAGAAGGAAAAGGAGCGGATTAGTTGAGTGTCATTAGCATAGCAATGATAAGGGTGCCCTTAAGAGAGAATTGTACTTAATGAGTGTGCGTAAAGAAAATAAAGTGGGCCCATATTGAACCCTGCAGGACTCCTCTAGGCAATCCTTGGTCCTAAATTCCATACCTTTAACCAAATCCAACTATTGTTATCCTGAGAATGTTACTTTAAAATACCTTGACAATGATATATAGCTGAATTTACTAAAATTATAGGCAGCATTGTGTGTACATTATGAAGTAGAATCATGGTACCCACACTGATGAGGTTAAACGACCCACACAGAGTGATGACCCACACACATTATAGCAGAAAAACAAGTGCTCATAGCAATGTTTATTGAAAAATTTCTTTAGGACATTCACCTACTGACCATAAATTACTATGTTGTAAAAGAGACCAAAAATGATGGTGTACTAGCTGCAATATCAGAAAACACCAAGTTAGTAAATTTAATTTAGTACATAAGTAACACATTTACAGACCTGTGTGCAGTGGCTGATGGGAGTCCTGGGATTTATTATTTTAACTGCTCCCATTTTCCTCAACAAGATGTCACCTATACCTAGATCCTGGACCATAGAAAGTGCTTTGCAACATTGTGCCATTGTGCTGTTATTAGACCGGTATTTTTAACAGCAGCATCATACTACAGGTATGACTTTATGATTTGTAAACTACAGTATTTATAGGTTACAGTTTTTTTAATGGCTGTCCCATGCAAAGCTTTTCTTCCATTTACTCTAGACCTTTTTAGCTTTCTAATCTTTCACTTATTTCGGTCAGATGGCCTTGCTTTAGCAGAGTCATTTTAGGAACTTGAGAAATAAGTTGCCTGTTAATAAACCTATTTATTTAATTAGGTTACTTTTGATGGCAAAAATCCATTCTATATTTATTGTAAATAGGCCGTTTTATTTAAATTTATAAAACTACAATTGTAGACAGGCTGTGTTTCATTGTTACTTCATAAACATGTGTAAGTCCTCCATAACTACATGTGTACACATGCACACACACTCACACTCCTACACACAGTACAACACTTGTCCACTAACATATTTGATCCCTGCAAATTTATTCAGGAATTCGCCCTGTTTCTCAGTATTAGTATTGGTCATCATCTTTCTGTTGATGCTGAGCTCAGTAGTAAAAACATAACTACCCTATCACACAGAGGGGGGAAAAACTCACACCTCAGCAGTATTTTTATTTCAGTGCCAACTTCAAAAACATGGACAGCTTTCATTCTCTCTCACACACACAAACGCACACACACACTCACACATAAAGCCAGAAGAACAGCATGGGTCCGTCTCCCCATGGCTTTTCACATTGATAAATTGATATGTTGAACGTGGGATTAAATTCACCTGCAGCTGCCACCGGCTTGGTGACCGCAGGTTTAGAACATGCCATTACGTTCGGCGACTCCTCAGGGAGTTTGTGCTCAAAACATTCATTAGTCGACTCCATTTCTCAGCTGTAAGCTTAGTTAATAAGAGGCTTGACAGACCGGCTCACTGTGCTGTCTCTCCATGCTCACAGAAATATCTATGTGGTGGTGGTTCCACTGAAGAGAGGCAGAGGCGTGAACCGACATCTGAAGAGCCCAGATGAAATGGACTTGGAAGGGGTAAGCCTCTCGACTGTCATTACCATCACCCCCAGAAGAAATTAACTAAGATTTGGGGGAAATCTGTCATCCTTCATTTACTGTGAAACTAAACTAATGATGATCTGAGGAATTACTTGAGTGATGTTTCCCGAGTGCCAATCTTATCTATATTGAGTCTTTACTATTTTAGATTCTGTATTATGCAAAGAAGTGGGTATCATCTTAATGACAATTAGTGAACATATTATGAACAAAAAGCAAACAGCTGTAATTTCTAACAACCACTGATTACTAAATTAAATGTTGCTCATTCATAACAATAAATTTTCATAAAGATTTTAAGTAAAACTTCACAGTTGAAGGTTTTCGATAGAGATTTAGTTAAGTTCTGACACTTAAACCATGTCATGTAGATTCTTAAGCAGAGGTAGGAAACCTGTGCACATTTGTGCTTAGTACACTTGCATAACATAAATATAAATGTGAATTTAAAATATATAATATATAAACCAAAAATCTACAGAGCCCCTTAAGAGACATGGAGAAAAAAAATATATTCTTGGTTGCGAAAAAAAAATAACAATAATATCTCGCAAAAATAATAAAAAAAACAATGCGAGATCTCGCAAAGCATTCATATGTTGATGCAGTTCTGTTCGCATAGCCATTTGGGAATCACAGCAAATAGAAGGCGTCATGGAGGATGATTTGGAACAGTTCCTGTGGTCAAGAGAGGTCATGAAAATATAAGGTGGGCATATAATTAATTCAGAAACACATTAAGCAGGAGTGCAACTACATACCCCAACCCCCCAGACTACAAATAACAAATATTACTTAAGTTACCAATAATATATATATATATATATAACAAGGAGGGACCGAATAAGGACTGGAGACAACTATTTTTCAATTACAAAAATGCACAATCTTTCATACCTCGAAACCAGTTTTTTTAACTAATAGTTTTGCGAGATCTCACATTAGTTATTTTAATATTTAACCAAAGGTTTTGCAAGATCTCGCAATTTGACAAAAGGTTTCGCGAGATCTCAAGATATATATATATATATTTTTTACATATGTCCCTTTAGGGTTTCCGTAAAAAAACATAGATATAAAAACAGACTAAACAACTGACAGTAGCGTGTAGTGTGTAAACAGCAAAAACACATATCTCAAATAAAGTCATTAGTGCAAATTGCAATAAAAATATGTACTGTTTAGATGTATGGATTGTATACATTATATGTAAGATAATATGCATAAAATATTTTAAATAAAAAATAACATTTTACCCCAAATTGACAAAAGTATTGTCATAGTGGCAAATATATGTGAACGTTTAGAATTTTTGCATTTGAATATTAAGATGGTTATCCATCTATCCATCCATCCATTATTTTCCACTTAATCCTCTACGAGGGTTGCGGTGGGGTTCCGAATGCCCATCCAGGGAAGAACACCTCGGGCGCTGGGCAGATACACTCAGGACAGGACACCAATCCATCGCTGGGCACACACTCACCCACACATCCACACACATGAACACACGCGACACAGTGCAATTCAGAGCATTTAATTTACCTGGAATCCATGTTTTTGGACTGTGGGAGGAACCCGGAGGAAACCCATGCGGACACGGGGAGAACATGGAAACTCCACCCAGATCGGAATTCGAACCGGGAATCCCCACTCACATTCTATAGCCCATGATGGTTATAGAATTTTTTTTTTAAAATCGGATCTCAAGTGAATTCAATCAACCCATTACTTCTATGATCTTAAATACCTATGATTCTGCCTCTAGATGTCTATCTGCAGTGTATCAGTGTTAAACAGCCCTGCCGTCTCTTAAATGTCATGTTACATAATTACAGCACTGTCAGTGTTCTTATTCATTGCTCACAATTTTTTTTTTTTTTTTTTTTGCGCTTCAGGTACATCCATATGTATACACAGATATAAAACCTACAATTTGATATTTCTATAAACCCTTTTATGTTTAGAATGGGTCTATTTTCATTGTGTATCTTTATTTGTAAATATATGCAGTCCAAAATAGAGTATCTAGAGTGTCAAACATGCTCGTTTGACTGCAGTATCTACTGGACTGGATTGTTATTTAAGTTAGTGTGACGATAGCAGATTTACACCCTGCAGTATACAACGATCCACTGCATTGTAAAGTTCATGCTAATGTTAACCTTATTTTTAAATTATAGGTCAGTTCTCACGATGTGGCATTTTTGTTGCACCTCAGAGGAATTAATGTGGGTTAAAACGACAATTACTTAAGTTGTTTGAAATTATAATTTGCCCATGTTGTTGGTGGTAAAATTAAAACAGGCAGAAATCCCAAAACAAATGAATTAAACCCGCAGCATCTTAATGACTTGTTCCACTTTAGTCCTTCACCACATCGAATTGAAGTTAGAATTTTAATGGGACTGGGTAGCTGGGTGAAGTCTGGGCGAGTGTGCTGAACTGGAGTGATGAGGGCACTCAGCAAAGGTAAGTGCTGGGCTGGTGTTAACTGCCATGGAGAGAGTTACAGCTGCTTGTTCTGTCGGCTTGAGCTCAATCAGTCCAGAACAAGTCAGACACATAACGCAAGGCTAAGATCCCTGGTCCATGTGTGGACCTGTGCATGCAGGTTTAGGAGAAAAGTTAAAAGAAATGAACTGACTTTATTACATTTAAGTGTTCGTGTATGATGACGACATTTAGGACCCTGCGTTCCTTCCATTTGCCTTTTGAAAGGACAAAGGGGGTGGAAGCTGGTGGTATAAATTGAAAAGAATGCAGAGTGACTGAACATAATGTAAAGTAGTATGCTGGGCAATTATGTATAATACAATGCATTTATTTACTTTAAATATTTAGTAGTTAGTGGATTAAGGATGAAGAAATATGCATTAAAATACAATTACAAAGCTTGAACAGCTACACTTTAAAATAAATTGAGCAAAACTCTTGTAGTAGACATTTCTTTTTATAGTTTTCCCCAGTGTGATTATTATTGAAGACAACCTTATGCATCTGTGGGAAATTGTTTATTATTATGGTAAATCAAAGCACTTTATGACCTTGTTCTACTTATTCATTTACTGTCTTACATCAAGTATTATGGGAGGTGCTGTAACCCATCCCTAAAACAGAAACCTAAATACATACAGTTGTCCATTAACAATTCTGTACTACATACTGGAGCTCCAAGAGCAAAAAGACCAGAACTCAGAACCTTCAAACTTCTCTCAGAAAGGAACCTGACTGTCTGAGTATCTCACCTGGGACCTTTTTGTTTACATAAAAATGCATTTGACATATTACATTTGGTGTAATATTACATTAGGGTGTGGTATATTAATATTACATTAGGGTGTGGTAGCTCAGTGGTTTGGGTGTTGGGATAGCAATCTAAGGGTTGTAGGTTCAAATCCCAGATTCACTGAAGTTACCAATGTGGGTCCTTGAGCAAGACCTTTACCCTCATTGCTCCAGGGATTATTTGTGTAACCTTGTGTTATGACCCCAAATATAAAATGTGATACTTGTAAAACGCTTTGGATAAAAGCGTCTGCTTAATGACATTTGGTCATTTAGCTGATGCTTTTATCAAAAGCGACTTACAAGAATCCCAACTTGATTTGGGTCAGATCACATGGTTGCTACAGACCCCCCAGAGCAATGAGGCTTAAGGGTCTTGCTAAAGTACCCACATGGGATTTGAACCCACAACCTTCAGAGTGATAGTCCAACACACTAACCACTGAGCTACCACATCCTACTGGCCTAATACAGGACTAATAACTTGGAATTATAGTTTTACTTATAGAAAGGTATACATTTGCTGTATTTCTGATTTAAAACATCAGCACTATACCGATCAGAAAATCAATTCATGGCAATGCAAAAGGGTTCATAATTATCTTTTGGTCCACATTTGCTGCACTGTTCTTACCTGGTTGTATCTTTCATAGCTGTTAAAGGACATTAGCCAGAAGCAACGTGACCCACGGCAGAGGCAGGTGGACCTGCGCCGTGCCTACATCACGGCTCGCTTTACTCCCTCCACTCTGCCTGCATTCTTCACACTTGGGGACCAGCTGGACTACGGTGGTTTTGATAACCGTGCTCTGGAATCTGGCCAGGAGTATGTGTTCTTTATCCTGGCAGAACTAAATTCCACCACTGGGGTAAGCATCCAAGTGTTATTGCCTGTATTTAAAAAAAAAAAAAAAAACACATATTTTTTGTATTATTATAAATATAAATTTGGAACAGTTATTTATTACTACACATGCAAAATATTAAATATATGTATTTTAAACTTTACCAGCACGAGATTAGAATAGGTTTTATATGTACTTACTTTTTAGACATACTTTGTAGTTGTGCATTTCTACATCTATCATCCACTGCTATCTTTAAAATCCAGATATTATAGGGTACTATAGATAGATGATTTGTACTATTATAGTTACACTGATGTGATGTAGGTGTGTTATTGTTTGCTGATGTGCCATCCTGAATAAGCTGCACTACCTGAGCAACTTGTGTTGGTTGTAGACACCGCCTCATGCTACCTCTAT
>JAOUQT010031688.1:0-11409 GCA_025769995.1 Xyliphius kryptos
CCCCCCACTCAAAAAACTCAAGCTCAAAAGAAGCTTAATTGGCATACCAAATAATGATATTCATACTTTCAAAGCAAAACTACACAATGCTTACAGTAGGGTTTCCTCCTGGTTCTCTGGTTTTCTCCCAAACTTCAAAAACATGTATCATAGATAAATAGGCTTCACAAAATTGCCCCATATAGTCTGTGTGTGTGAGTGAGTGCCAGGCGATAGATTGTGTCCTGTCCTGGATCTATTTCCCCAGCGCCCCAAAATGTTCTCAACTGGTTGGGCATGGGGAACCACCCCCCATGACCCTAGTAGAGGATTAAGCAGAAGATAATGAATTGAATGCTCTAAATTGCCCCATACCGTTTGTGTGTGTGTATATATGTGTGAGTGTGATGCAGCAATAGCTTGGTGCGCTGTCATGGATCTCCCCAGCACCCAAAACGTTTTTTCATCCATCCATCCATCCATCCATCCACACACCCATCCATCCACTTACCTACCCATCCATCCAGCTGTCCACCCACCCAACCACCCAAATATAAGATTAAGCAGAATACATGAACGTACCTTAGATAAAAGCGTTTGCTAAATGACTAAATGTAAATGTACCTCGATGTTGATTAAATGATTAAAAGATATGGGATGTGGCAGGTGCACAAAAAAAATCAATCAAAATAAAAATGCATAGAACATTAAACACACTATAGAATTTCTTACATTTAAAATATTTAAATTAAAGCTCTGTTACATTCATGTTGTTGTCTGCTTTTAAAAAGAGAAAAACTAGTTGTGCAGTTCAGATGCACACTGAAAAAAAAAGTGAAATCTTGAAAAAGTGTAACAAGTTTGTGTTTGACTTTAATATTTAAAATAATGTAATATTTATGAACTTTTTCTAATTTTAATAAATCTGAACAAGATACGTTTACTCACTATATTGTCGGATCATTTCTGTTGAATAATGTACATTTTTTGTATTCATCCATTTATTTTTTCAAAGATTTGTGATTTATTGCAGACCAATGAGATGTCATTAAAAGCTGCTCCTCTGCCTCTGAACTTCTAAATATGTCCTCAGAGGCACAGGCACAGATAGCATCAGAATGGTGCTGCCATCATGTGGTAAAAGGCGGAATTATATATATTTTTTGATTTATTTATTCTGTGGCGCCAAAAGTAACACATTATAGAACTGAAGTTGGACTGAAGTTGGACATGCCGCACTTTCAGCATTAGCTTAACGTTGGCTGTCCTGCATCTTCCCCTGCACTCTACCCGCATGCCAATCTCTATATGCCAAGTGCCTTCACTCCACTGTGGGCAAATTGTTATGTGCCAAGAGCCTTGTTTCTTCTTCCCCACCCTACCTGCTTGCCAATCGCTATACGCCAAGCAACTTCTGTATTCCCCTTCACTCTACTGTGGGCGAATCGCTATACGCCAAGTGCCTTGTGTATTCCACTCTACCCGTGTGCCAACCACTATATTCCAAGCATAAAAATTGCAAAGAAATTGGTAAAGAAACAACATATACATTTTTATTGATATATATTTTCAGTGGGGTGACTCAGTGGCTTAGTGGTAAGCATATTCTCCTCTCAGCGCTGGGGGTTCCTGGTTTGAATCCCAATCTGGGTGGAGTTTCCATGTTCTCCCCATGTCTGCGTGGGTTTCCTCCGGGTTCCTCCCACATTCCAAAAACATGGATTCAAGGTATTGAATGCTCTAAATTGCCCTGTGTGTGTGTTTGGCTGTGTGAGTGAGTACCCTGTGACGGATTGGGTGTATCTCCCCAGCGCCTGAGATGTTCTCCCCAGGATGGGCATGGGGACCCCCCCCATGGGCATGGGGACCCCTTCCCCCCGACCCTATTAGAGGAATAGCCGGAGGATAATGAATGAATAACTGTTTTCATGTAAACACTGACATTACTGATCCGTCGTATAACAAAAAGAGTAAGGGCCGCCGTTCTGGTAAAAGCTCCCTCTAGCGTTGTAAAAAAACATTACATCGTGTATCGTGTTAAAACCGAAAGTAAAAATCAGAAGCCATTTCGTGAACTAACAAAGCCGAAGGCTATACATTCACAGTAAGTTCCTCAATCTGTGTGTTTAATCTGTGGATTATGTGCATTAATGTTTTTATATCATCTTTATATCAGACAGATTTGTAATATAATGCATTTTAAATACTTTCTGAGCTCTGGGTCTGATTTCAGGAAATGTTGCGCAAAAACAAACGGGAATGTTAATATATGCTCCTATAAGTGTGTTAACTGATGGTTATAGTAAAGCAAATATTCTTCATTTGGGTTTATTTGCTTGATGTGTTTCTGAGGGCAGAGGTTTTGTGCAAAAGAAGACTGTAAAGCTCAGATCCGACTCATATCTGTAAAGAACATGTCGCAGAAAGAAAACGGAGTGCAGACATGATAACGGAACTGTGTGTATGATCTCTAATCAAAATAAGAGCTGTGGTTCACTGTACATTAGTTATTTATGAAAGAGAAATATCAGGGGAAAACGGATTGCGTTGGGCACAGATTTGGGAGGAGATAAGGAGCTCTTCGTAAGTTTTTAACCAGGAGAAGGACATTTATTTAAAATATTAAAACATCGTCTCAAAAAAAAAGAATGCTGCAAAAAAAAAAATTATGGATGAATGAAAGTACCGAAACATGAGGATTACCTGTATATTACAAAATGTGCATTTAAATATCAGCTTCCAATCTATCGACATACCTGCAGAGAAAGTGAAGGACTCGTTTGTATTCACTTGCTGAAGAGTTTTCCGAGGGGAAGGAACATCTGCGCAAGAAGGAAACAATAGGGATAACCTGATACCATGTACTGAAGTAGTAAAGGATGTAAACAGATATAGAATCAGAGATGAATTAGAGATCAGAGGCTATTAAATCAAACTTATTCGGGTACACGACACACCTCATCGAAACAATTACATGTTCTACACGAGGCGCACGTTGGCAACAGACTAAAACCAAAAACAGGAACCATTAATGGCAGCTACTGAACCTATAGAGATTCTCTGCTTTTGATTCTCTGAGTTTTTGACTCTGTTTTTTTTTTTTTTTTTTTGACTCTCTGAGTTTTTGACTCTGTATTTGATTCTCTTGAGTTTTTGACTCTGTGTATTTGATTTTCTGTGTATTTGACTCTGTTTTTTTTTTATTCTCTGTGATTTTGACTCTGTGTTTTTGATTCTCTGTGTTTTTGACTCTGTGTATTTGATTTTCTGTGTATTTGACTCTGTGTATTTGATTCTCTGTGTATTTGACTCTGTGTATTTGATTCTCTGTGTTAATGTTCAGGTTTGAAGCTAAATTCAGATGAAACATGTCCGAACAGGGTGCCTCTCATACTGAGGACTTAAGCATAAAGACACGGTAAGATAATTTTGTACAAAAACAATCTGTGCACTTACATCTTACCTCATTTTATTAATTTAAAGATGAAATATAGATTAGTGGGCGGCCTGGTGGCTTAGTGGTTAGCATGTCTGCCTCTCAGCGCTGGGGATTCCCGGTTCGAATCCCAATCTGGGTGGAGTTTCCATGTCCTCCCCGTGTCTGTATGGGTTTCCTCCGGTTTCCAAAACCATAGATTCAAGGTAAAATTGAGTGCTCTAAATTGCCCCATATAGTTTGTGTGTGTGTGTGACTGTTGTGCGAGTGTGCCCAGCTATAGGTTGGCGCCCTGTTCTGGGTGTATCCGCCCAGCGACCGAGATGTTTTCCCTGGATGGCATGGGGAACCCCACCACGACCTCTCGTAGAGGAACAAGTAGATGAATGAATGTATAATAGTTTAAACATCAGGTGCAGACGGATCATTTATTTGTAGACCGTTACTGTTTTTTGGTTAACACTGTCCAGCTGCTTAAGACGGATGGGTGGGGCCTCGATCCTCACATGGTTTCTATATAAAACCATACTGAAGCTTAAATGGTACAGCTGCTTTAAAACAACATACTATTGTAAACATTATGAAAAAGATTCAGATTTCAGTGTCATCAGTTCCTGTTTTGTCTGAATTGATTAAACTGGGTTTGCTTTGTGTTTTTAGTCCGATTCAGGTTCAGAAATCAGATTCAGCTGAACCCACCAGTGTGTCAATGAAGACTGATCTGTCAATGGATCCTCCTTATAACTTTGGAACGCAACCTGCTCCTGATATTCCTGAGTAAGAACTTGTTTTTCTTTATACAGAGAAACTGTGGTATCTTTTCACTTTAAAAAAAAAAAAATTACCAAAAAGTTGGATTGCCCACATAATCTTCTCTCAGTCCTCTTCTGGATCATCCATAGTCTCTCTGCAAACTTCAGACGGGTCTGGACATGTCCTGGGTTAAGCAGGGGGGCACTGCAGGATGGGAGTCCCTCTGGGTGTAGTGTGGTACCGATGGTAGCCTTTGTTACTTTGGTCCCAGCTCTCTGCAGGTTGTTTATCAGGTCCCTCCGTGTAGTTCTGGGGTTTTTGCTCAACGTTCTCATGATCATTTTGACCCCACGGCATGAGATCTTGCATGGGGCCCTAAAATGAGAAAGATGACCAATGGTCTTGTATGTCTTCCATTTTCTTACAATTGTTGATTTATTCACACCAACTCGCTGCCTGTCGTAGATTCAATCTTCCCAGCATGCTGCAGCTCCACACTTTTCCTCCTGGTGTCCTTTCACAGCTCCTTGGTTTTGGCCATGGTTGAGTTTGGAGTCCGACCGTTGGACTGTGGACAGGTGTCTATTATACAGATAAAGGGGACAAACAGGTGCATTCATACAGAGAACGAGTAGAGGACCGAAGAAGTTCTTAAAGAAGTTACAGTTCTGTGAGAGAGAGAGAAATCTTGCTTGTTTGTGGCTGTCCAAAATATTTAAAGTGTACCTATGATGAAAATTACAGACTTCTCTCATTTTTGTAAATAGGAGAACTAGTGTCTGATCAGTGGCTGACCAAATACCATATTATGGGCGAAATAAACCCTTAATCCTTCACGTTCTTTCTAAGTTGACCGTTGTCTGCCAAATCAATAATAATCATACACAGGGTTTATTTTGTGTTTTAGTCTGATTCCTGATCAGAGATCAGTTTCACCTGAACCCAGCGGTGTGTCGGTGAAGAGTGACCTGTCCGTGAACACTCCTTATGACTTGAGAAAGCGATCCGCCTCTAATACTCCTGAGTAAGAACTTGTTTTTTCTTCATACAGAGAAGCTGCAGTGTCTTTTTTACTTTACATTTGTAATAATGATTAAATAGACATTTGTATATTTTATTACTTATTATTGTATTTTATTAAATTTATTAATCTTTTTGGTTTATCCAGACATCTGATACCAGAACCTCCAAGAAAGAGGAGCATAACTATTCCAGATTTAGGGTAAGATTAAAAAAAACTATTGATCCCATTATGATATAATATTATTATAATGCACTACTGTCTCCTGAGTTTGTTTACATCCTGGATTTACATATGATAAGTTGTAGTTCTAGTTTGATAATAAATCTATACCTATAAACACTAAAGCCCTCACTGACTCATCACTAATTCTCTGTGATTACCCATCATCCCTATTCCACTCACACTATATTCATTTCAGATGTTTACTCGCCCCAGCCCTCACTCTATAATAATACCTTCATATGAAATATATAAACTCCAAAGCCTTGAAACCAATAACGTTGTAATCAAGTTCTCCACCAGAGGGCAGCACACCAATTCCATCAGTAGGTTATACAGAAAAAACTATTTACCTGAACTTACCAAAGATTCCATCATTTTAATCATTTTGATTTTTAAATAATTCCATCTTCTTGATTTGAGTCTTAATCACATGATCATGTTACAGGTGTGATTCTGCGCTGTCTGCTGGATCTTCAGTTCAACAGAATTTTAAATCCACACTGATGATCAAGTCTCAGCGTTTAAACGAAGTGATTTCAAATAAAGGATGTCCGGCATTTCTGAATGATATCTACACTGAGCTCTATATCACAGAAGGAGACAGTGGAAGAGTCAATGAGGAACATGAGGTGAGACAGATCGAGACAGCATCCAGGAGACGAGCTGCAGAGGACACACCGATCAAATGTACAGACATCTTCAAACCCTTATCAGAACCAGAGCGCGCCATCCGAACTGTTCTGACTAAAGGAGTTGCTGGAATTGGAAAAACGGTCTCTGTTCAGAAGTTTGTTCTCGACTGGGCTGAAGGAAGAACCAATCAGGACGTGATCTTCATGTTTCCACTGTCTTTCAGAGAGCTGAATTTAATGCAGAACCAGAAACTGAGTCTGATTGAGCTTCTTCAGCTGTTTTTTAAGGAGATCAAAGACACTGATGTCTCCAGATCGAAGGTTCTGTTTATTTTTGATGGTCTGGATGAATATCGATCCTCTCTTGATTTTCAGAACATGGCAAGAGTGAGCGATCCATCGGCGTCGTCCTCGGTGGACGTGCTGCTGATCAACCTGATCAAAGGAAACCTGCTTCCCTCTGCTCACATCTGGATCACATCTCGTCCAGCTGCAGCCGATCAGATCCCGTCGAGATACGTTGATCGAGTGACAGAGGTACGTGGCTTCAGTGACCCTCAGAAAGAAGAATATTTCAGGAAGAAGGTCAGTGATCCGAGTCTGACCGATCCAATCATCAAACACATAAAGTCATTAAGAAGTCTCCACATTATGTGTCACATTCCGGTCTTCTGCTGGATCTCAGCCACTGTCCTGGAGAGGATGCTGGGGGAAGGAGGATGTGCTGCGATCCCCAAAACATTAACTCAAATGTTCACGCACTTCCTGATCACTCAGACCAACGTCGTTAGAGAAAAGTATGAGAAGAAGAAGGATGAAGAGATTCTTCTCAAACTGGGGAAACTGGCTTTCCAGCAGCTGGAGAAAGGAAACCTGATCTTCTATGAGGAAGATCTGAGAGCATGTGGTGTTGATGTTACAGAAGGAGCAGTGTATTCAGGAATCTGCACCCAGATCTTCAGAGAGCAGTTTGGACTGCACACGGGGAAGGTCTTCAGCTTCGTACATCTGAGTGTTCAGGAGTTTCTGGCTGCTTTCTTCACTTTATTTTGCTTTACCACTAAAAAGAAATGCGAAACACACTTTTTTGCAGAACTTTTCAATAGTTCCAACATGTCCGACTTTCTGAAAAGCACCGTGGACTTGAGCTTAAAGAACAGAACGGGAAAACTGGATCTCTACCTCCGATTTCTGCTAGGTCTTTCATTGGAATCAAATCAGAAGGTCTTACATGGCTTTTTACCTCAGACAGGCAGTAGCTCTGATGTCACACAGGAAACAGCTGAGTACATCAAGGAGAAGATCAGGGAGGAGTTTTCTACTGAGAAGACCATCAACCTGTTCCACTGTCTGAATGAACTGAATGATGATTCTTTGGTGCGGGAGGTCCAGGCGTTTCTGAGCAGAGGTTTTGATTGTCTCCGTGGGGTTCAGGTCTCTCCTGATCAGTGGTCTGCTCTGGTGTTCGTGCTGCTGAACTCAGACCAGGAGCTGATGGAGTTTGACTTGAAGAAATTTCAGCCATCAGAGGAATGCTTTTACAGATTGTTACCAGTTATCAAAGAGTCAAGGAAAGTCATGTGAGTCTTTTACTGAGATTTTACTTAACTCTTAAAATAGAAGTAAGGCCTGAATGTTTTTATTTTTTACCCAGCCATCACGCAGCGTAGCATACGACGCATAATCAAGTCTTTTGCCGCTTCTATTTCTGCCACACCCCCATAAACTCCGGAAGTGTTCATGTAGTCAGCATTCATTCATTTATTATCTTCCGCTTCTTTTCTTATGAGGGTCACAGGTGGGGTTCCCCATGCCCATCCAGGGGAGAACGTCTCGGGCGCTGGGCAGATACACCCAGGACAGGGCGGCAATCCATCCCTGGGAACACACTCACACATACACACACAATACAGGGCAATTTAGAGCATTTAGATTACCTTCATGTTTTTGGATTGTGGGAGGAAACCAGAAAACCTGGAGGAAACCCATGCAGATACGGGGAGGACATGGAAACTCCACCCAGATTGGGATTTGAACCGGGAATCCCAAGCGCTGAGAGGCGAATGTGCCACTAAGCCACCGTGCCGCCCGTTCAAGTTAATTTGAATGTTCTAAATTATAGTCTGTGTGTTTGTGCCCAGTGATAGATTGGCCCCCTGTCCAAGGTGTATTTGCTCAGGGCCCGGAACTCCCCTGGATGGACATGAGAAATTTTTAATGTCCTAATCCAAAAAAAGGTTACAGAGAGAGGCACGTGTCAGACAGCGTAGCATTCTCATTTCTATGGTAACCACCATTTGTTTACTGGTCACCCTAAATTTGTAATGATGTTCAGATGCAAAAGCAAATATATATAGACCATGAGAACTTGAGGGTCCCGGAGTGAGACCCATTCAGGACCCCTGTGTTACATGACTATGCGTTCGTATCGTATATTTTCTCTTCCAGGTTGTGTCACTGTAACCTGACGGAGGACAGTTGCACAGAACTATCCTTGGTTCTGAGTTCAGTTCCCTCTCATCTGAAAGAACTCCACCTGAGTAACAATACGCTTCAGGATTCAGGAGTTAAAAAGCTGGCTTATGGACTGCGCAATGCAAACTGTCATCTGGAGACACTGTGGTATGTACGATATTTTTACACATCTGTTCATAATGAGACACGATGTAAGAACCTGCTCTCCTCCATTAGGACAATAATGACATCACGCTTCCTTCAAAGCAATGTAAATAAATCAGCGGGTAAAAAGGAAAGTCCTAACGTCATATAACTCAAGTGTTAGCGTTAGCTTTAGCTTCACGTTGCTGTGTTAGCCGCTCTTCTGACATTTCCACTCTACGGCGTCGTTGCACTTCAGCATTACGTGCTTTTGTTGGAGCAATTTCTTCAAGTGTTAGCAGAGGGATGATAACGCTGCTGTGTGGGGGCTGCTGTTAACCATGAGGCGTTCAGGGCACGCAACCCGCACACCAATTGCTATTGAGTTGACATGCTAGCCAGCCCACATCATCCCCTCCACGGTACACGTGCACCAATCGCTATTGAGTTGATACGCCAGCCGGCCCACATCATTCCCTCCATGCTACTTTCGCATCAATCACTATTGTAATGACACGCCTAACGCCTTGTGTCATCTCCTCCACGCTATCCGTGAGCCAATCGCTATTGAGCTGACACACCAGCCGACCCGCGTCCTTTACTCTATACCTGCGCGCCAATCGAGACATCTTTATACGTTAAAACAAAAAAAAAAAAAAAAAAAAAAAAAAACTGGTGTGCATATTGATGCACTGATGTATCATCATGTCTTTTAAAGGTTGGATTGTTGTCGTCTAACAAAGAAAAGTTGTGAAGTCCTGTCCTCGGTTCTCGGTTCAAACTCCTCCAGTCTGATTGAACTGAGCCTGAGTCACAATGCGCTGCAGGATTCAGGAGTGAAGCTTCTGGCTGCTGAACTGAAGAAGCCACACTGTAACCTGGAGATACTGAGGTGACCTCACGCTTCTTTATGTTTCATTAAAAAATGTTTCTGTGTAGCGCGAGACAACGTGTTTAATACTTTATAATACAGCTTGCATTTGCATCAGGTGTAAAAACATACTCAACTTGACCACAGGGTGGCATGGTGGCACAGTGGCACTCTGTTCATGTTTTGATACACATTAATCAATATCTATTTGTAAAAGTGCCTTTTTTAGTCTGATGTTAATGGATATTTTTTTTAATCTGCAGTCCCCTGGTAAGTTAATGTTATAAGTGGAAAAAATAAAACATTTCCACAAAACTGATTAAAAACACACAAGTTACATTTAGATTTAGTCATTTAGCAAACGTTTGTATCTGCAGCAACGTATGAATATCCTGACTCTTTTGGGTCAGAGGGCAGCGTTGATTCAGCACCCCGGAGCAATGAGGATTAAGGGTCTTACTCAAGGGCCCACATTGGTATCATCAGTGGACCTGGGATTTGAACCAGCAACCTTTGGATTAATAGCCCAACACCCCAACCACTGAGCTAGCACACCCTACACCAAATACATCATAAAACATAATGCTGGCCAGAAGTACTACATTTGCCAATTTAATTGGGTCAAAACACAGGGTTACATACAAAATCCCAGGAGCAATGAGGATTAAGGGCCTTGCTCAAGGGCCCAGATTGATAATCCAACACCCTAACCACTTAGCTATCACTCCCTGAGTCCTCCTTACTAGTACAAGAACTAGTAATATTCAAAAAATAATTACTTAAGTTGGGCACTTAGTGGCTTAGTGTTTATTACGTGTTTATTACGTTCGCCTCTCAGTGCTGGGGGTTCGAATCCCGATCTGGTTGCAGTTTTCATGTTCTCCCCGTGTTTAATGCTCTAAATTGCTCCATAAAGTGTGTGTGTGTGTGTGTGTGTGCCCAGCAATAGACTGGCGCCCTGTCCTGGGTGTATTTGCGCAGCGTCTGAAACGTGTGTTTAATCATGAATATTTTGCTTGATTTCTTTGCAGACTGATTAAGTGCAGAATTACAAATGAAGGATTTATTGCCCTGGCTTCAGCATTAACAAAAAATACATCATCAAAACTGAAGGAGCTTTATCTAAATGGTAACAATCCAGAGAAACCAGGAGTCAAGCTGCTCTCTGACCTCCAGAGGAATCCAAACTGTAATCTAAAGAAACTACAGTGAGTTAACTCTGAGATCTAACATTTAATGGATTGAACATTAAATAAATAGATTTAACATTAAAATCACCTTTGCATTTAACACCAAAGCCGTCAGTAATGATCCGTCTGAATAAGATGAGATGAGATCTGCCCTTATTAGTCCCACAAAAATTAGGATGAGGAAAAATCTGTATATGGACTACATCGGTCAAGATGGATAGTTAGGTGATAAAAACCCAGCAGCCTGACTACGCTCCAAGGAGCAAGCTGGAGAGGCGTCAAGGTTGGGTCATGCCAGGGAGGACTTTTGTTTTGGTAGGGAGTTAGGGAGCTGAATAGTCTGTGTTTCCATGTTTGCAGAATGACATAGCGATAAAACAGCGGTTGTTGTGGAAGACAACACAATCCAGCAATGTCCCTAGGGGAAAACAACACTGTAGATAGCCAGGACACCATAGCAACAGTTCTTCTTTTGGGGCGATTTCGTCACTCAAAATGTTTTCCATGTTACGATTAATAGTCAGAATCTGAGTGCCAACGGGTCTACCCATCACAACAATCACATTGGGCAGTCTATGGGGACGTTAAGCAACTTTTAATTTCCAGGGCAATGCCTAATCCAATTAGCAGAATTAGTATACATTCTGTCCTCTACGGAAAGAGGCGCCAGGCACAAGACACGCCACGCCACATCCACAACACGT
>JAOUQT010031698.1:0-11409 GCA_025769995.1 Xyliphius kryptos
CCCTGGAGCAATGAGGGTTAAGGGTCTTGCTCAAGGACCCACATTGGTATCTTCAGTGGACCTGGGATTTGAACCCCTAGTCCAACACCCTAACCACTGAGCTACCATGATGATATGTTGTATAAGAAGAAACCTTAAGAGGACCAACGGTCAGAGAAGACTCATCGTCCTTGCGTGGCCAGGCAGTATACTCTGTGTTGACAAGAAACGCATTTACACATTATAAAGCACAGTAATTGTAATGAAATGTAATAAACTGAGTTTGAATGACACACAGTGCAGCATGTGACTCCGGCATAACTGACTATGGCAGCATAACTAAAAGGGACAGATACTGCAAAATTTACCTATTCAAGAGGGTTCCCTGTAATATGATCATTTCAGCACCATGCCCTCTTCTAATAATGAGCTGGGTAAGGAGGTGGAATGCCAGCACAGCCTTTTCCAGATTACCAACCAAACACAGTCAAATCTGAGATCTACACTTTTATCTACAGTGAAGCAATTAAACACAAAAAGTAAATTGATGTGTTTTTAAATTACTTACAGCATTTTGAACAAGCTGTAGTAAATGATTAATTAGAACATCCTGTCAGAAGTGAATTAGTATAATCTAACCATGACATTATAAAAGCGTGATTTAGTTTCTCTGCATCTTGGTGAAAAAGGATATGTCTTAGCTTTATAATGTGAAAAAATGCAGTTCTAGCAATATTGTGAATGTGTTTAGTAAAGGAGAGATCAGAATCAATAATAACACCTAAATTATTTACAGATGAACTGGGTCTGATTAAGGAGTCATCGAGGTTCAACACAGTAGTACAAGGTTTGTTTATTTTGTCCCAAGGTCACACTATAAGTACTTCAGTTTTATCAGAATTTAGGAGTAGGAAGTTATTTGACATCTGCAGTTTAATATCTTTAATGCAGTCCTCAAGCTTACTGATTGACTGAACATTAGTTTTGGCCAAAATGTAAAACCAAGTATTATCTGTATAGGGGTGGAAACCTATACCGTATTTACGAATACTTGATCCCAATGGAAGCATACAGTATATAGGGCCCAAGAACCGAGCCTTGCGGAACACAATAGATTACTTTTTTAAGATCAGAACATTGATTAACATGGGTAAACTGAAATTGATCTGTCAGATAGAATTTAAGCCATTTGAGAACAGATCAGTTAGTGTTTTCTAATCTATCCAGTAAAATGTTATGATCCATATTAGCTGCTCTAATTTAAATTTATAATATAAATCATTTGATTAAGTAAAGTGTATAAAAAATAAAAAACTGTAAATGTTTTTATACATTTATATATACATGTATACACGTATATTTTTTTCAGATTATCAGAAAACAATAACAAGTTATTAAAAGAAACTAAATTCAAATCCTAAATGAAGATTAAGTATGTTTTTGTAAGGAAATATGTTGTTATGTAATTAAAATAGTTTAGTTATACAAACAGAAGACAATAAATAAGTAATACTTTGACTTACAGTAATTTTGGATGGCCGATGGAGTCCTGGAGCTATCACATTATTGTAGCGTCAAATCTGATAAAAATACGATTATTAGAAATCCGACGAAACATACCAAAATATTCAAAATGATAATATAAATATATATATACTTTATTGTGAAATTTTATAAATTTATTATGCAACATGTTTGGTTAAGCCCTGCCCACTGTATTTAGAAATATGTATTTTTAAAAAATTATTGCAATAATTATTGTCTTATTAAAAAGTTTTCAAGCCAATATTGTTTTCTTTATTTAAAAATAAATTTTATCACAATTACATAAGACTCAACAGTACAAAACAAAGTCTGTGTTATTGTCTTTTCATTTACTATTTTAGAAATGTAAAATGAAGCCATGTTGTGAAACAGGAATGAAAGTAGAGGGTGTGTCCTAATGTTTTTATTCTTTAGCGTCAGTGAAACCACAGCATGTCCTCTTATCATCAGAGAAATGTCTACCTCTTTATCTGCATGTCTCTTCTTTGTATTGAGAAACAATAAGATGTTTTTTTTTTTTTGACGTCAATAAGGTCTCCAGTAAGAGGTTGTTTTTTTTTTTATACTTTCATATCCTTTCACTCTTGTATTTTAACATTAAATAGTCTTAACACATAATTTAATAAGCATTTTTGGTCAGTGTGTATTATGAATTTCTTATTATTTAATGTTTAAATATATTACATGAAACATTTGGGCTAGCCATAGAAAATACAGCTTTGTATACAATAAAAGGAGCACTGCTTTCATCTTTTCTATTGTTCTTTCTTTTATTTACCCTGTATTATTCCACCCATTGACTGAATACAACTGAACGGTAACACTCTCAGAAAGGAAATGAAAAAACTTTTAAAAATCAATATTTAAAACTAGAAGTCTGTTACACGACAATATTTTAGATCAGTGTCTTAAAACTTGAATTTTGGGCTTCTCATTTAATTATCTTTGTATAATTAATTGCAGACTTTTTATAGACCAATCACTAATAGTTTATAGTACAGCTTTATTAACTCATTTACCTATAAAACTTGCATTTTAAATAAAAACCTACACAGAACTTTCATAAAAATATTTTAGTATTTTCTATATTGGTGGGGCGTGCTTATGGAAAATGTCAAGAAAAAATGTTCCATATGCTAAGCTCTAAATTAAAATATAATAATTCCATTTACATTATTAGTTTGGTAAATTTATATCTGTATTTTTATATTGACATTTCAGTATGTATAAGTAGCTTAATTGAAATTAATATTTCATGTAATCATGCAACAACTGTGTCAAAAAATAATTTAAATGAAATAATTACTTAAAAAGCACTGACGAGTGAGAATTGCTGATTTTTGCTTTTGTTATTCACATTATCTGATTGTACTGTGTTTGTTAAATTTGTTTTTAACAATAGAACTACACTAAGAGGAGCGGCAAGGTGGCTTGGTGGTTAGCATGTTCACTTCTCTGGGGACTCCTTGTGTCCGCGTGGGTTTCCACTGGGTTTCTTCCCACAGTCCAAAAACATTAATGCAAGGTAAATTGGCTGCTCTAGATTGCCCCTATAGTCTGTGTGTGAGTGTGCTCAGCAATCCATTTTCATGGAATGGTGCCCTGTCCTGGGTGTATTCATCAAGAGCCTGAGACGTTCTCACCTTAATGGGCATGGGGAACTCTGGGACCCTCGAAAGGATTAAGCGGAAGATAATGAATAAATCAATGAATAACCTACACTAAAAAAAAAAAAAACATATATGGACCAATAAATATTGTGACGGCGCCGGGCAATTGGATTGGTGGGCCCTGCCCACCTGTTAGCAGAGAATGCTGGGTAATGGACAAGTGTTCAGGAAAACACCAATAAATGTTAGTATTTGTGTTAATACAGTGTCCTGGTTATGTTATACTATTCAAGGAATGTGGGAACGTTTTGGGGACAATTTGTTGAAGAAAGTTAATAGTTCATTAGTTCAATACAAGTTACCATATGGGGCACCAAGACATACTTACCAGTGCGTTGATTGCTGTTAAATGTCTGTTGAATAAAGAGAATTTTTCTGAAGATGAGCTTCCTGAGTGACTCTCCTTTTCAGCCAGCCCCACATTTGGTGTCTAGAAGTGGGCTTCTGGACAACCGCCGATGGCTGAAAGAACAGATCAATGAGGTAGACAAACAGGTGCGATGAGAGGAGAGAGTACAGTTACAGGGGATGCTACGGCGAGATGCTGATGGACGAAGCACAGAAATAAAGAAGACGGCAGAACAGCGATTAGCAGATTGGATTAAGGAGCCGGACAACGTGAGTAAAGAGACAGCACAAGGTCGAGCTAAGTGGTTGAAATTACATAACAGTGCCACCTACGTCAGAAATTGCTTGACTAACAACGACGGCGGAGGCCGTTCAAGGGCGGGAGCATGCTACGCCGGCTCACACCAACGTCCATCCATTTTTTGATGGACTTTCGGATTGGGTGGAATATGATATGCAATTAAGAATTGTAGCCGATAAGATGGGGTGGTCGGAGAACGAAACCGCTGCCCATTTGGGCTTTTCTCTACAAGGCCATGCAAAGCGGACGCTTATTGAACTGATAGAGGAAGAACTTGGCAACCTGGCTGCACTGCGCAGCTGTTCGACCAACAGCCACGAGCGCTGCAGCGAGGCAGAGGCTGTTAATGAGACAACGCACGCAGGGTAAACGCTTCGCAGTCTTAGCAGCAGACATTGGACTTCACATCACTAAACAAAGCGATAAAAGTGGCAGAAAAGGCAAAACGTGATTACTGCGTCACCAGACGCAACTGCATGCTATGATTGCGTGCCTGGAGAATTTCAGACCATACGTGTATGGCATGCCGTTTTGCCTACGTACAGACCACGTGTCGCTTCAATTGCTTCTTAAGCTCTGTGACCCAGAGGGACAGCTGGCACGATGGCTTGCCAGGCTGCAAGGGTTTCAGTACAGCATGGTGCACCGGTCAGGCAGGATCCATGGTAACGCAGATGCTTTGTCACGTAGGCCATGTCAGGGTGTAGGCTGCAAGCACTGTGCGTAAGCTGAGGGAAACGTGCCCGAATCAAGGCATTGCGCGGCACTAAGATTGGGGGACAGAATAGCCCAGCGAGAAATGGAAATCGTTCCTATGGAACAATTAGGGGAAGCACAAATGGCTGATCCCGAGGTCAGTTAGATTCTGAAACAAATTCTATGTCAAATATTTATTAAGCCGACTGAGAGACCTCCACAAAGCCGCAAAAGATGCTTAGACTACCGCTAGCTTAAAGAAAAAAAGAGCTTATGACACACGGTGCAGTGGGGAGCCATAATCTACAGCACAACAGGTGTGGCTTTATAACCCTAAGTGGACGAGGAGTCTCTGCCCAAAACTGCAGTCTAGTTGGATAGGGCCCTGCAGCGTTAAACAACTTGGTGAGGTGGTGTATAGAGCTAAACGGGGTAGAAAATTGGTTGTCGGCAAGTGCCGTACAGATCCACGGGCCAAGGCACTGAACTCATCACAAGCCTGTGCAGCTTGACTCACAGGACACCGGCGAGAAGAACATCGGAGGAGCTGGCTGCTCCAACAGTGCTGAGGCACCAATAAATGTTAGTATTTGTGTTATTTAAGTGTATGGCTATGTTAAACTGTTTAACGAATGCGGGAAGGTTTTGGGGACAATTTGTTGAGGAAAGTTAATGGTTCAATACAAGTTACCATAAATGTAAAATTTGAGTAAAAACATGTCATGGCCGCCGATATACTTAGCAGTACGTTGATTACTGTTGAATGTCTGTTGAATAAAGAGCATTTTTTGCAATAAAGAGTGACTCTCCTTTCCAGCGCCACAATATCATCATGAAGTGCTTCAAGTGACTTTTAATGGCACACCTCAAATTTTGTTCATAGACTTTGATTCAGCATTCAAAACATGCTATCCTTAGCACCTATTTGAAAAGCTTAACCTACTTGGCCTCTGCAATGGGTTTCTGGACTTTTAGAATTGAAGACCTCAGTAAGCATACAACATATAATTCACAACATGTCCCTAAATGTGAAAAAAAAAAAAAAAAAAAAAAAAAAACAAGGAGGTGGTTGTGGTTGAGGATTCAAATCAGGTAAGGCTGCTCAAGTTTTTTGCTCTAGCAAGAGCATGCCACTTATTTAAATGACAAGTTGCCACTATTTACACAGACTCTAGTTATAGAGCAAATATGTGTAGCACATATTTTTTTAGACAAAGTGTAAATCAGAGTTTTTCAGTTTAGTTTTTAGTTTATTTTAATTTGATTTTATGTGACTCTGCTGATGAAGTCTGGGAAGGGAAGATGAGTCCCCCACTGAGGCTTTGTCCTCTCAGGTTTTCTTTCTAGAAAAAAAAAAATTACAGGGACAACAACATGTTATTATCTGTAAGCAGATGCAGATGAGATCAGTTCTTGCAATGAGAAAAGTTTTTTTTGGGTTCAACATAGGACTAGCGCCCCTATATGCAACACAAATAAAAAGCAGGAACCTGCCCGGCACAGTAGTAGAAACGGTAAAGTCTGACTTCGACGGCGTGCCACACAGAGTCAGAATCACAAATCAGAGTGTTTTTGCTTTACATTTGTTGGATGTTATTTAGCAAACAAAAGACAATAGATGATGAATAAACCTGCTAAACCTGTTATGATCAGTCAAGAGTTATTTCAAATATGTACCTTATATAAGCCATTGTATGCACTTGCTTTCCCAGGGCAAACAATCATTCATTCATTATATTCCGCTTATTCCTTTATGAGGGTCAGGGGGTCCCCATGCCCATCCAGGGAAGATCTTGATCGCCAGGAGTTCCCGATCTCCTATGGAGGAGTTGGCAAACCCTAGGAATCGCTATAGTTCCTTTACATTAGAGGGCGTAGGCCAGTCTATTATAGCGCTTACCTTGCTAGGATAAACCTGGATCCTCTCAGCTGAAATGACGTACCCCAGGAAGTGCACCGAACTACATTGAAAGATGCACTTCTCGGGTTTGACAAAAAGATGATTGGCCATGAGGTGTTTCAAGATAGCGGACACATGACGGCAGTGACTCCCGTCAATCACGGAGGATGTCATTAATGAATACTTAAAACACCACCGGCGGGTTGCATAACCCAAAAGGCATCACCCTATACTCATAATGCCCAGAAGAGGTCACAAATGCTGTCTTCCACTCATCCCCCTTTCTGATGCGCACCAGCCAAATTGTACACATTGCACAGATCTGGCTTAGTAAAGATAGTCGCTTTACTTCAGGGAGGGAGCCAGATGTAGTGGGTACGCATATTTACGAGTGACCTTGTTTAGGGCCTGATAGTAAATACAGGGCCGCAAGCCGGTGTCATTTTCAGGGACAAAAAAGAACCCCGACGCGGCGGATGACTTAGAGGTTCAAATAATGCCTTTAGCAAGGGCTTCAGCAATATAATCACGCATGGCGGCACTTTCGGCCAACGTTAACGGATAAAGTCTTACCCAGTTTAGTCTTAAAGTTTAGCGTCTTCCATGTACATGTCATACACAGTATAACTAGCAGTGAAATGCTTTTATACTGTGTATGACATGTACGTGACAAATAAACCTTGATTTGATTTGATTTGATTGCGCCATCGAGTTGGTCAAAGACGCTAAACTTCCTTGGGTAAGACCTTATCCGTTAACGTTGGCCGAAAGTGCCACCATGCGTGATTATATTGCTGAATCGTAGCTGCGATGCCAATACCTTGGCAAACCGTCGGTAAATCACAGGTACGCTCTCTGGTAAATCAGTATGGTGTACGGCGGCAACAGGCACTGAGAGGAAATTGAGTTGTAAACAATTCGCCTTTCAATAGTTGGACCAATGTCACACCTCGCACTGTGACCAAGAGATAACAAGGTCGTGCTGCCTCAGCCAGGGCAAACCTAAAATAACAGGAAAGGAAGGAGACATGATTAGTAACAGTTCAATAGACAACAATGGTTATTGTCAATGGTAAGTGTAAAGGGATATTTAATATGCGTTATTGACCCCGGGTAAAGGGGCTGCCCATCAGCAGAACTGGCTAAAATTGCAGGTGTTTGGACATGAGTGGGCACCCTCCAGCATGCAGCCAACCGAGCATCCAGAAAATTTTCCTCAGCCCCAGTCAATAAGAGCCTTGGTGTGGATTTGGCATGCTCTCACAGTCAGGTGCACCAGTGGAAAGAAAGGACGAGAGGTGGACATAGTGCATCCACTCATCAGCTGTGGAGGAGAAGATTTCTTGCCCCCTCCTTTTTATGTCCCTTGGGGCGTATAATACATGCACTGAGAGTGTAAAGGTTAGAGGCGCAGTACAGAAAAAGTTCCTTGGCAGTAAGATGAAATTATTCCACTTGCATGGGAGACACTGGATCACACTCTGGAATCAACTCAATGAACAACTCAGAAGGAAGAGGAACCGGGGCAGCGGTTTGATGCAAGTTGCAGACTGTGAGGAGTTGATCCAGTTGGATAGCGGTGGTGATAAGGGTGTTGAGGGACATGTAACTGTCCCTCAACACCCTCATCAGTTTCAATCAGGTTTTCAACCTCATCATAGCACAGAAACTGCTCTGATTAAAATCACTAATAACCTTCTCTTGCTGCAGACTCAGGACTTCTGTCAATTATTATCCTCTTTGATCTGAGCTCTGTATTTGATACCATTTCTCATCCTATTCTTCTTGACCGACTAACCTCTATAGGCATCTCAGACACCCCTCTTGACTGGTTTAAATCTCATCTTTCTGACTGCACCCCATCTCCACCGATGTTCCCCAAGGTTCTGTACTTGGACCTCTCCTTTTAATTTTTTATTTGCTTCCACTGGCCATATTTTCCGGGAATTTTATGTCCGTTTCCATTCCTTGGCCGCTGACACTCAACTTTACATCTCCACAAAACCAAATTCCACCCAACCTTCATCCACTCTCACTGACTGCCTCACAGAGGTTCATAACTGGTTCTCAAACAATTTTCTTCAATTGAATCATAATAAAAGGCAGTGCCTATTCAGCGCTGACGTGGGAGTCAACAAAGAGTTACTTAAAACTTGTTCGTAAGTTTGGAGACTAAGAAGGCGGTTTTTGAATCGTTACGCTGTAGGGATCGTCGGCTGGTTATGTGGTGCACGCTTCCTCGGCTTACCTGTCTGTATCCTGCACTGTGTTTCCAGGACGCACCCTAAAGGGAAGTTGGACTCAGCAGCGTTATAGTGTTTGACGGTTTCTGTTTTTCGGAGTTCCTGAGATGCGCCGCCGTTCAGAGCCCACCGCGCACCATTGAACTCTCCTATGTTGTGGTTTTACACTAAGAGACATTAAAGGTCTTCCTTCTCCGATCCCGCTTCCTCTTATTCCTCCGGTCGCGTGACACACACTGCAGCAGGGATTTTGACTAATTCCCTCACACAGATCTTTTCCAGATCAGCTGGGTTTTTGGGTTGTCCCCAAAACCTTGCAATACATACCCTTGGTCATCCTCTCCTCAATACAGTGCAGTTGTCCTGTCCCATATGCAGAAAAAAACCCTAAAGCTTGATGCTTTCACCAGCATGCTTCACTGTATGGATGTTGTTTTTGCGATGGTATTCATCATTCTTTGACCTCCAAACACCGTGAGTGGGATTAGAGCCAAAAAGATCTATTTTGGTCTCATCCGACCACAGAACTTTCTCCAAGGGAGATTGACAGTCATTTTTAGCGTCTTCCATTTTCTAATAATTGCACCAACAGTTGATCTTTTTACCAAGCTGCTTGGCAATTGCCCTGTAGCCCTTTCCAACATGTTGGTCAACAGCTCTTTGGTCTTTGCCATGTTAGTAGTTAGAGTCTTACTGATTGTGTGGGGTGGACAGGTGTCTTTATGAAGCTAACGACCTTATAACGACAGGTGCTTATAATTTTGAATAAGTGAAGTGGAAGTGCAGTTTTTAAAGACAAATTAACACGTGTTTGAGGCCAAAATGTATTTACAAATGTAAAGTGGACAAAGGTGTGCATAAATGTCACAAACGGTACAGCCAATTAGATTTGAGGACTGAAATAATAATTATATAATAAATAAATAAATAAATAAATAAATAGATGAATAAATATACAGCTCGTGTGTATGAGCGTGTGCCCAGCGATGGATTGGCGCCTGAGATGTTCTCCCCTGGATGGGCTTGGGGAACCTCCCTGCAACCCTCATAAAGGAATAAGTGGAAGATAATGAATAAATAAATAAATGAAAATATACAGCTCTGGGAAAATTTAAGAGACCACTGCAGAGGTTTATAAAAATCAGCATCTCTACATGTATGACAGCATTTCATTTCAGGGTCAGTTGAATTCCAACCAAAATACATCCTATTCTATTTCTTGTATTTCTTGTGCTTGTGGTCACCTAAATCAAATTTTATTTAATGATGAAAAGCACAAAAAAAAACTGCTGTGGTCTTCACAATCCTCAGATGGATGGCAAAACAAGTGTTAGGAATAGCTCAAAAGTAATAGGAATATGTGTCTTCCAACAATACAATTTCTGAAACAGCAGTTCATTACAACAAGGTCAAGCAGCAGACATTCAGGACAACAAAGCAACAGACCGGTAGAGTGGGAAATCGACTCTCCACTGACAGGGATGACCATCATTTTATTTGAATGTCAGTCAGTGACTGCAGGATGACGTCAAGCCTCATTTGAACTTGTCTTGAGGAATTTCCACTGAAGTTGGATCAGCCATTTGATTTTACACTTTGATTTTGAATGTGATTCCAAATCCAGACCTCCATGGGATAATAATTTTGATTTCCATTTTGATCATCTTTTTGTTATTTTGTTCTCAATGGTTCTCAGCTCTACTAAATAAAGATTTCAACTGAAATATTTCATTCATTGAGATTTAGTGTTACGTCTGCGCGTCGGGTGCCAAACGAGAGCTCGCCGTGTCGAGCAGGAAAGGAGCAGGTTGCCAGGTAAGGGTAATAAGGCGTTTATTTGTCGTGTAGCCAAACACACGAATACAAACTACAATCCGACACGCAAACAAAGAAACAACATCAAACTAGGACAGAGACGAAACGGAAACTGAGCGTATACAAAAGAAAAGTCCCTGTCACAAAAAACAAGAGAACCAATGACAAAAGGGCAAAGTTAATTAACTAATAAAACACAAATGGAAGTTAATTAACTAAATGAGGATAAAAAACAGGGAAGAAGCGCCGTGCGCTTCTTACATTTAGGATGTGTTATTTTAGTGTTCTCTTTATTTTTTTAAGCAGTGTGCTGCTTTTAGAATGAAACATTACTGTTAGATTTGCATGTTTTCCTTTTGATTTTTTAAAAGTTTTTAAAATGACTTAAAGGCCATTCTCTTTCAAGATCTGCATATAATTAATTGTTGATTTTGTTTTTGATTAAAAATCTTTTGTCTGGTTTGAGCGTTTCCTATAATTATAAGCTAAAAAATACATGGAATTTGAGATGCTCTATTTATAATTGGTTGTTAAGTGTATTATTGCTGTTTCTGTTATGATGGGGAGTGTAGGACCCAAAGATGCAGAGACACTAAAGAGTAAATTATAATAATACTTGATTAAGGACAACTAAAATCCAAAACTAAAAACAATAACTTGACCTGCGCGAGTCTCGAACTACGGTCGTGCTCACTCCACCCCCTATACTAACCCACAGCGCCACATAGACTTAGCAAGGACAAGCGCGGCGACTGCGTGTCCTGATAGGGGAGAGGGCGTGACTTCCGCCTGGAGCAAACCCGAAGCCAAACGGAAAAAGCAGAGAGCGAAATGGGGCGGAGCTCGCGCTACTTTCAGAGCGCCTTGACTATTGCCGTAAGAATCTGAAAAGGAAGAAAAACACAAAGAGAG